>LPNX010274177.1:0-97988 GCA_001517045.1 Pseudotsuga menziesii
CTTGTGCCACACAATTATTTCCAGTCTATGGGGTCTGTTTGTAAGCTATGGAGGAAATTCCTATCAAGAAAGCTTATTACTCTGATATAATTTCTTTTGGGAGACAAAGAAAGAAGGTTTTCTTTTCTCTGGGCTTTTCCTTTATTAGTCACATGTAATGGTCAAGAGGTATCAAAACTAGTATTTTTTGCCTTATATCTGATAGTGATTTCTGCCATGTGTTGTATGATGAACTGAAAATGTTGCTCTTATTCTTCATGTGGACTGGATATGTTTAAAAGAAGATTATATATTTTTTAATTTTTGATTTTTTTCTGTTACTGTTGCAGTTGTATTTGACAGGTCTCTAGCATGGCTGGAAGAGGTGGTTAAGATTTACAACTTTTACATGGCTCTTAGAGGTGTGTTCCTTACCCTTGGAAGATGTTGAGCAATTCATGTTCCAATATATGATGATCAATTTTGTACATTAATATTTTTCCTTAGGGTACTTTTGGAAAGCAAGAAAATGCAAAATCTTTGCTTTAATTATCAGTGCCTTGGAATATTTGAATGAATTTTGCTCTTCTGTCGTATGTAGTACTTTGAAAAAAAAAGAAAAGAAAAGAAAACCCTGAAGCCATGGATGAGGATGAAACTAAAGTTGCAGATATAAAGGCAGCTCATTTTGAGGAATCAATGAAATATGCTCGAAGGAGTGTTAGTGATGCAGATATACGTAAATATCAAGCATTTTCTCAAACTTTACAGTAGTCTCGAGGTTTTGGGTCAGAATTCCGGTTCACAGATCGAGTAGCTACTACTACAGTCAGTGAAGGAACCACAGATCCTTTTGCTACACAAACTGCTGTTGATGATGATGATGCATATAACATGAAGTAGTGTATGCATTTTATTGTTCCTGTCTTGGTTTGAGTCCACTTTGCTAGCAAGTCTTGCTCCAGATTATCTGATTGTTGATCACCTCCGATACTCTCAGTATTATCTGACTAGCTATAACAGGGATGATGAGAAAAGTCTGCTATGACTAGACTTTAGTTCCTTCTATATGGATGCAGCAGTTCGCATGATTACATTTGTTATTTTCTGATGCTCTGATTGCTGATTATGCTCAGACATTTGATGCTATGTAAATGATGTTTTTTGATTCTTTTGAATAACAAAGGCTGGTATTTTTTCCTCTGAAAACTAATTAATATGACATTACATGATTTACATGTGTATTAGATTTTATTTACAAGTGTTGTAATTAATTATAATGTGATTGCATAATTCGCATGTGTATTAGATGAGAATAAATGTATGATTTTTTTTTATTAATTTAAACATAATATCATATTAAAAATTTATATTGATTAAAAATGGACACCATTCAAGCTACTAAAATATAATTACCATACATAAAGCGACTAAAAATGACTAAATTAGTGACCAATAAATGAGATTAATGACCAAAATTCGCAAATAAAATGACCAATAATTGAGAGATACACGACCAAACAATGAAATACAAATGACCAGAAAATGACCAAAATTCGCATATCAATGACCAAAAATCAGTTTTGGTGGCTAATTTATGGTCTTTTATTACGTGACCAAATTTGGTCATATTTTAGCTTGTCATGTGATCATTAAGTTGGTCACAAATGTGGTCATATATTTGGTCATTGATTCAAATATATGACCAAATTAAGGACCAAATATATGACCAAATTAATGACCAACCAACAAGCTATAAATGACCAAAATAAAAATGACCAATTTTGGTCGTGTAATAAAAGACCGCAAATTAGCCACCAGCGATCGCCAAACCAAAAGTGGTCATTGATATGCGGATTTTGGTCATTTTTTTGGTCATTAATCTCTCATTTTCCACTAGTGTAGGTAGCTACAGATTTTCCAAGGTAAAACAAGCTGCTGAGTTCATACAAGAATTGGGGAAGTTCCATTTTGGTGAGATGCCTTTCCGAAGGAATGATACTCATGGTAAAATGGCAGAGCACTGCAAAGAACATAAATTACATTTTAGAGTACACTCACCACTTTGACAAAGAAGAATATGCCTTCCGAAGTGCCCCTAACTTGACAGCTCTGAGAAAAAGGTTTAAGCCTAAGAACCCCACCAAGGGTGGAAAGGGGGCCGAACAAGCCAAAGTTGAGCAAGCCAGAGCTGAAGAAGAGGCCAAGAGGAGACAGGAAGAGGCCCAGAAGCTAGAACAGGAAGCTGTAGAATGCCTGCAGAAAGGAGAAGAAGAAAAAAGAAAAGTTGCCCAAGAAGGAGCTGAAAAGGCACAAGAGGCAGCCAAAGAAATAGAAGAGGTAGCCAGACAGGCAGCTGAGGAAGCAAAAAGAAAGCTAGAGGAAGAGCTCCAAAAGCAGGAGGCTAAAAAAATAGAGCTGCCACAACAATCAATTGCTGAAACATCAACAGGACAGACCCAGGATGAGGCAAACCCTGAGGTACAAATCCTTCAAGTACCTGCTGCTAGCACCCTGGTGACTCCTACGCTCCAGCTAGTGCCTCTCATCCAGAAAAAGGGTGAAGAAGTCCCCGACTTCAATACTGTCTATTATGACAGGGCCACCAAAAGAATAATGAGGAGGACAGAAAAGAAGATTGAAGCAAAAGACCTATCAGGGAGGATGGTAACAGATATAGCCATCATGCTAGGGACAAACAAGGATCCTAGGCTCACGATAAGAGTCGGGGATGCACTAATCGATGCCTCCACAGATAACATAAATCAGGTAATGATTGAACTAGAGTCAGCTAAGAAGACCTCTGCTCAGCTAAATGACACACTAAGAAAAGAAAGAGATGAGGGTAATAGACTCAAGAGGAAATATGAACACATGCAAAGGGAACTGGAATCCTCAAAAGGTGAAGTCCATGCCCTTCAAGTTGAGATACAAGCCAAAGGAACAGCACAGGAGTCCCTAGAAAACATACAACAGGAAGCCCAAAGTCTAAAGAAGGAAAAGGAGCAGTTACTGTCAAAGGTGATAGATCTAGAAGAGCAGCAGAAGATCATCTATGAGGCCAGTGATTCACAGGTTCAAGAGCTGAAAGGGCAGCTAGCTTCTCTGACTGCTGATCTGGAGGTAGCCAAGGAATAGCAAGTCATTTTGAAGCCATTTAAAGAATATATCCTGGCTCAAAAAGATAAAATTCTACAACTGCAGACTACTCTGGAACAAGAGAGGTGCAAAGTCCTTCAAATTGATAGCAGGCTAGAAGAGATCATGGAAACTTCCTCATACTTCGTTGATCGATCTCAGGAGGTTCTTGAGGTCTTGAGTGCTAGAATGGCAAGGCTAAAAGATGATGCCGAGACTCCAGAAGGGCTACCAGAAAAAGACCATCAATCCCTCAAGAGATATCACAACCTGATAGAGTTCGCCATCAGTACTGCAGAAGACTTCAAGAAGGATGTAAAAAAGATGCAGGGAGCATGCTCAGAGTATTTCAGAAGGCTCCTGAATACGTACAACCGATGCCAAACAGAGGCTGAGCATAGGCTTGAAGAGTTCCCGGACCATGAGGCATTTATGGAAATATTACAGAAAAGATATCAAGATGCAGGGGCCAGAACTCAGTGGATTAGAGCCATTGATGACCTAGTATTGAAGAACGAGGTAGGCCACGCAGCCGTTAGCATGCAGTTTCTAGAAGATCAACTTCGGTTGAGTCCAGCAAGGATCGAGGCCATCAAGAACCAAGTTGAAAAGTTTGAAATCAACATTCAGTTCCTAGAGCCATGCGCTTTTGAAAGCATTGCTACTGAAGCAGCATCATGGAAGAAGTTCTTAGATATCCAGGCGGGATCCTCCTCATAAAGGACTGGTCAAACTTTGTACTAATTTAATATTTTTGTAATTTTTTTTGAGAAATGAAGCATTTGGAGAGCAAAAGGTTGGGAAGCCCAAAGGTCACTTTGGGCAGCCCAACCATTTTGACCTTTTGTATAAAAGTAGGAAGTGTAGAAGGAATAGGGGCTTTTTTTTCCAGTAAGACTGGTGATGACATATTGTAAGAAGAACTACTTCATTTTGCAATAGAAATTACATTTTTCCTGTCGAAAGAAGATTAATGGGATTTCAAATGTTTTGCCATGGATAGTTGAAAGATGAACTACTTTGTTTTTCAGCATTGTGTCCATGAATCATGAGATCATTCTAACTTTATGACCTATGTCTTGTTTAAATGATTTCTGATTTATTTTATGAAATAACCACCATGAGTAATGCATGCTTATCATGAAACAATTAGTTATCTGGTTGTGGAAATATCTTTCATTGTTCATGCTTTTATCATGTGTGCACATCCGCATTACTCATATATATTGAACATAAGTTGGCTCCCCGGGGATAGGTAGATAGAGATAGATGGATAGATAGATAGCTAGGTCAGTGCATAGATGCATGTGTGATTCAAATGTTGGTGAGCCTAAGACGAGAGGTAAGAACCTGCGCATCACATTGTGACTGCTCCTTGCATTCTTCACCACCCTGCATGGATAGTTTGATTCTTGCATAGCATTCTTAAGTTAAAATACAAATTCCAGTGGACTGGGCTGCAACCGGTAAAGCCTTTGTTTGTGTTTGACCTACGGTAGCCGGACCGCAAAACCGGATGGATTCCCTATACCAAACAATCAACGGGCTAGTTGGGAATGTTGATTGGGGAGAATCCCTTTCTGTTGTCGCCTGCGAATTTCCAGGCCTCAACAGTTCTGGTGCTAGAAGGAGGGCCACCAGTACATGGCTGGCCGTGGAACTTAATTCCCCGAGACTATCCTACCAGCAGATGTTTCGAAGCTTGCAACCTAACTCAAGAATTTGTAGATTTCAGTACTATCCTTGAAGGATTGTTTTTCCCAGCGACTTATCTATTTACCTTTGCTCATGGCTGGTAATCAACCCAACCCTCTGCCGGCATGGAAAGCTAGGTCCCCTCTGAACTTAACACCTCCTTTGAATAATCTACCTCAAGCCTTTGACAAGCTTTTGCCTAAGTTTTACCCTGAGGAAGGGATTGCTGTCGATGATCACCTCCAAATATTTTACCTAGAATTAGAAGGGCTAAGGGCTGGGGAGTATGAAGATGTGGTTTGTAGGCTGTTCCCGCACACTCTGAAAGGAGCAGCAGCATCTTTGTATTTCAGTCTGTCTGCAAACTCCATTCCTGATTGGAACACCTTTGAAAGAGTTTTCAGAAGTAAGTATACAGCTCAGAAGACACATGCCTCATTGATGAATGGTCTTGGTAGGCTAAGAAAAGGGAAGAGTGAAAAGGTACATAGTTTCACTCAGAGATTTTCAATGTACCTAAAAAAAATTTCTGCAGTGGATAGACCTTCAGACAACGTTTTAATTGAGTATTACACCTCAGCCCTGGGGCCTGAACTGGTCATGTTTGCCAAGATGAAAGTCAATCCTACACTGGCAGAGACTTATGAAGAGGCTGAAAGGGTAGAGGCTGAAAGTGAGAGTTTAGAAGATTATCCTGATTCACTTGAATACAAGATTAAGATGGGAAGAATATCATTGCTGTCAAAACCTAGAGAATATCAACCACATGATTATCAAGGAATGATGAAAATGCTCCAGAAATTATCCAACCGAATAATAGATCTAGAAAGGGAAGCAAACATTCAGAAATCTTATAAGCCTCACTATCCAAAAAGAGAAAACAACGACCAATGGCAAGTTCCTCCTTCCAATTTGACATCAATAAACATAACAGAAGTGAGAGGGGATAATTTATGTAGCTTTCACCAACAACCTCATTCTGAGAAGAAGTGTCCTCAATGGTTACATTCAATGACATTGGTGATGAACAGGTTGTTGGACCCTAAATTGATTAAGGACAGTGGGGAGGAAGAAAAGGAGAAACAGATCATAAGAAAACCAGAGGATGATACTATGTTCTCATGGAATGGTATTTCACTATTTGACATTGAAGATGACACTCCTAAATATGAATGCACATCTACAACCACAAAGGACATGGGAGTCATATACCAAGAAAATGAAATGGTTTCTAAAATTAACAATGTGCAGGAGAATGTTAAGAAGTTGGACGAAGGCAAAACGCATAAGAACATTACCCTCAACCAGAGGACCGAGCAAATCATTGAGACTGTCGAACTTGTAGATGAACAGACAAGTGGTAGTGGGGAAAAATTTGATGAAACTCAAGAGCTAACAAAGGATATACCTACTCAAAACCAACTAGGGAAAGAAGACCAAGAACCAGGTTGGAAAGAAAACCTTGACACCCCACCTTTTCTCTTGACTCTAGAGATGCTGAATTACAATGTGCATAATTTCTTAGTAGAGTTTGGAGCAGCAGTGAATGTGATGCCCCTTGAGATTTGTAAAAAGATTAATGGAAAGCTAGAGTCCACACCTCGTGAAGTAATGCAATTGGATCGCACAGGTGTCAAGGTGGTGGGAGAAATGAAGAATGTCCTCATTCGTTTGGCTGCAAACAACAAGATATGTCAATTTATTGACATTATGGTGGCTGACATACCAAGGGGATATGGGATTATTCTCAACAGAGATTGGACTGCCAGGTTGAAAGGTTATTTTGCTTCATATTGGTCTCACCTGTTGTTGCCTCTCAAAGGTACCCCAAATCCAATAAAAATTATGAGAGAACCATACATGAAGTATACTGTCACTAAGTTAGGAGAAGGCAATGAGTCTGCTGATTCTATCCTGGGAAACTACCTGACTGAGCTTAAGCTAAGACATCATTCCTCAAAAAGGGCCAGTCCTGTGATGGACACTCAACCTGAGTTCCTTCAACTCCCTCAGGATGAAAGTGATGACTACAGGATTTTAGATATGGGTTCCATTTCAATAATAGCACAATTGGACCATGGTTAGGTAACTCATGTCTAAATCCAGCTCATTCCTTAGTCCTCTAGTTTTAAAATTTCAGGAATGGGCAAAATTTTTGTTTTCTTTTGTTTTTCTTTTTGTACATAAATAAATTGTTTGTTTTTACTAGGTGCTAGTTTTCTTGCTTTAATGTTTTGATGTTTTTATTTCTTTGGTTGTTTTCTTTGCTGATGTTGTCCTTTAGTACTTTGCTTTCTTTACTTTTGGTTTTGAATAAAGAGGCAAACTTTTGGTTGCAATGGAAACATCAGGGTTCTTTATTAACTAAAATCTTAAGTGAGAGACTATGCTTTAAAGCATAAGAATGTCTTCTAGTAACCGTATTCCTAACTGGCATGCATTCATTGAAGTCTCACTTAACCCCTGTAAATAACTCGGAAGTAAAGGAGGTCTGGAATACTATTTCGAGGCTCCATCCACCTCACATTTTAATATCCGAGGGGGTGACAGCATAAGATCCACGGAAAGGAAGCAGAGTAAGACAGTATATCATATATAAATGATCCCATGCCATAATGTCAGAAAAGCTAAAAGCTATCAAGAGTCAAAACTCCTTAAAGGAATAAGACATACCAAAACAAAGCTTGACAAGCATGAAATACTAAAATGGCCACAAGATCCTCTCCGTCCGTGAATTAAAATATGAAGTCTCTTGTTCACACAAAGGACACTATGGGATAGAGGATCCTGAATTAAAATTCAGTAAGAAAGGCCTGCAGGAGGACTCATATCAAAGGAATAAAATTTAAATAGCACAAAAGTGCAAATTGGCATGGGAATGAGGAACAAAAGGATTATACTGCTTACTATCTGTTACAATCCTGTGGTGTCCAAGCTGGAAACTACCTAAGGATAGGCAAAATAAACCTCACATACTTGGCCTCAAAAGAGTTATTCAGACCTAAAACATTGCTGATGTTACCTTCCCCCGAAAGAATGGGCTTCATTTGAGTAACTTAATGCATAATTTGGGCTGGTTTAGGAATGCAGACATCTAGAAGATTTCGATTTTAGTCAGACAGTCTTGAGCTGGGAAAAGAGTTAATTCAGAAATCTGGGGTTCACCAGGTAGTCACCAATTGTTGCAGTTGCAACAATTTCCCAAAATTCTAAAAATTTCTGGGACCCTCCTTTGTTTTGGATTAGCTTGTTTTTCCTTCCCTACATTGATGCATTGTTTTCTCAGAATGTTTTAATGCTTGAAGCCTTGGAAATCCTTTGGAAACTAGTTGAATTGCTGCTGTTGAACGTACTTGAAGCTTGTTGAAATTGGAAGTTGTTTTGCTTGAGTTTTCCACTGTTGCGGCTGTTGTGAAGTTTCCCCCCCCCCCCTGATTGTAGAACCTTCCGACTGCCAATTCCTTTTATTTACGGTGGGCACTTTTTTGATTAGGAATCGGACGATATTTCTATCTTCTATCCCACCGTTGTGGATGCTTTTGAGCTTTCACCATCCAATTTGAAATCCCTCCAACGTCCGTCGCAGGGAACAAAAGCGGAAGCCTTCACCATCTTCTATCCCGCTGTTGCGGATGAGTCTGAGCTTTCACCTCCTGATTAGAGAACCGTCTAACGGCCGATCGGCCGATTATTACCCACCATGCGCGTATACCCGACATGATAAACATTGGACCCGTCCGCCGTTGCGAAAGGAAGATCACTCTCGACTGCCGATATGAAAACTCTCCGACGCCCGATTTATGGTCTCCTCGCACGTGTGAAAGGTTTATATATAGCGGGGGTGGCAGTTTGGTTTTTATATTGTTATTTTCGCTATCGAGCACTGTCGCGGTGAGAACTATCACGTTGAGCTGTCGTTCTTTGGAGGGAGTGAAGGTCCCACTGTCACTGTACCAGCTTCTAGGTGGTAGAATTGAAATTCCAACCATCATCGACTCGCCCGTTTTGCCAGATTGCCAGGTAGGTATTTTTCCCCATCGCACTTAAACTATTAATGGTTTTCTCCCGGGGGTTTAGATGTTCCCAGCGGTTCCCTCATCCCGCTAGGTCTTAAGCTTATAGGATTAGGAAGTTCATCTTTTGACCATAAGGGGGAAGCGTTTTAACCCTTTGAGCAATTTTGTTTGTGCCTTTTGCTGCCTCGAACGCATAGGGGTTGAGGGGTTTCGGCGTAGACGGCCGTTACGCCGTCTACGCCAAACCTCCCTACGTAGCCATGATAGGCAAAGGATAGACAAGTCTGAGGATTGCTTTAAGGGTTTGTTGGTCGACTGTTATTCCCGTGGTGCGTTACCCGGCCTTTTAAGCCGTAGCCATTTCACGTTTCTGCGCGGCCTCGTCGAGGTTTGAATGTTGAACCCATAGTTTGCCGGGGCGTATAGGTTTTGAAAGGATTTCACGGTCACCAGTGTTGTCCCCTCACCACTCGGACCCAGCCTATTGCTCGCGCCATCACGCGCAACCCTGTGGTGCGCATTGGCCTAAAACCCTAGCTGGTTAAAGGGGATATGTCACCATTATAAGTCGTTGGTTGAAAGCAGTGCGAGTAGTGTTTTCATGGAATTATCCTATTTAGAAAGTAAAAATAATCCTTGCGAAATGTATAGTCAAATTAATGTAACTTTCCCACCGCGAGTCGCATGAGTATTCATTAGTTATGTGTATTCTGGGATTTATGGTTAAAGTGTTGACTGGAACGAGCCTTTGCTGTGTTTGCTATACAATAGAATAATAGCTGAATTTTTCACCTTGCATATAATATATATGTTTGCTTCAATGTATTGCTACCATGGGAAAAGTGGCATGTTGCAGAATAATGTAGATTTAATACTGGCATAAGTATGGTTGATAAGCTTGCTTCATGTAGATCAGATCATAAAATGTTGCACCCTAGTCTCAAGGCATTATAGGGCTGAGCAATGTATGCATTGATACACTAAACCTTATCATACTAGGCATAGGACAATAGAACATTGCACAATATTGCATACTAGTTCAATTATTCAGCCTGAAGGGTTTATGTCTTAATTTCATTGAAGGGTTACAGTCATGATACACTTGAGAAAGAATAAATTGCTGCACAATGTCTACAAATTCGAATTGCTTAATGTCACAATGTTATACATGGCAGGAGGAACTTACAATGTCCAAAAGGAAAAAAAAGAAGGCCCCTATGGTCGAAGAACAATCAGCAATAGAGGTCGTCACACAGACTGAATATATATATGAAGACACCCAATGTATTTTTGGTGTGGATCCTGAGTATAAATGGGGTGACATATACAGATTGATTTCCCGCAGGGAAGTTCTTGACATGGGTCTTGAAGAAGAACCCATATATGCGAACATAGAGAAATCCGCCATCATGAAGGTGGCCACAAGACTAGAGTTGTTCCCTTGTTCTGAGGTGATTAGATGGATTCTACCCCATACAAATACAACCACAATGCTCATAGGAAATGTGGAAGGCCTGGGATATGCTGTCTTTAGCCCAGGGTATGTGGCATTGGCCTATCATCTACCAGAACCTCAAATATTTATATCTGATGCTTGGTTGGATAACATCAGAATGGACCTGGTGGAAACCCTTAAGAGAATGCTCTTGCCAGGAAAGCTGTACAGACACAGAGCAACTGGAGAGTATGATACAGCAAGCTTGAGGGCTCCTTACAGATTTATAGCCCTGATGCTGAATAGGATCTTCGGGAGAGCCCATGGCAGACTCTTCAAATTTGAATGGATACCCATTATTTTCCACATAGCAACCCAAGGAACCGTCTTCAATTGGGCTAGCCTAGTATCAAGCAGTCTTTCTTCTTGTGTGGCTGCTGCCTTGGGAGGAGAATCCAAGAAAAATTCTGAATTCTACATGAGCTCGATATTGGTAGATTGTATACTGTGCAACCAGTCTTTCCCTGGTCTCATGTGTGTTTGGGACAGGGAAAGGATGCCTTTGTATGCTGCCTATAGACCATTGTGGGCTCAGCAGTAGCATAGCCACTACAGGGAGGCCTGCGAGCAGTTCATTATGCCACTCTACACACTCATCTTCCGTAAGGAATGTGGCTGTATGTCAGAGGAGGCTATGTAGGTAATAGAAGAGCATGCAGACTATTTCCTGACTAAGAATGGCATGTACATCAGAATGTTTGGTGGCACAAAATGCCCCTTATTGCTACCCAAATACGCAACAGATTATGTTATTCATAAAGAGGCAGTCAGGCAGGTATTCATTGATGGAATAGGGAATTACCTTTTTGAGCAAAAGAAGGCTACATATCTTCCGCTGCCATTCAAACTAGGTAGCTGCAGATTTGCCAAGGTAAAACAAGCTGCTGAGTTCATACAAGAATTGGGGAAGTTCCATTTTGGTGAGATGCCTTTCCAAAGGAATGATACTCATGGTAAAATGGCATAGCACTACAAAGAACTTAAAGTACATTTTGAGTACACTCACCACTTTGACAAGGAAGAATCTGTCTTCCGAAGTGCCCCTAACTTGACAACTCTGAGAAAAAGGTTTAAGCCTAAGAACCCCACCAAGGGTGGAAAGGGGGCCGATCAAGCCAAAGCTGAAGAAGAGACCAAGAGGAGACAGGAAGAGCCCCAGAAGCTAGAAGAGGAAGCTGCAGAATGCTTGCAGAAAGGAACAATCAATTGCTGAAACATCAACAGGACAGACCCAGGAGGAGGCAAACCATGAGGCACAAATCCTTCAAGTACCTGCTGCTAGCACCCTGGTGACTCCTATGCTCCAGCTAGTGCCTTTCATCCAGAAAAAGGGTGAAGAAGTCCCCGACTTCAATACTATCTATTATGATAGGGCCACCAAAAGAGTAATGAGGAGGACAGAAAAGAAGATTGAAGCAAAATACCTATCAGGGAGGATGGTAACAGATACAACCGTCATGCTAGGGACAGACAAGGATCCTAGGCTCACGATAAGAGTCGGGGCTGCACTAATTGATGCCTCCACAGATAACATAAATTAGGTAATGATTGAACTAGATTCAGCTAAGAAGACCTCTGCTCAGCTAAAAGACACACTGAGAAAAGAAAGAGATGAGGGTAATAGACTCAAGAGGAAATATGAACACATGCAAAGGGAACTGGAATCCTCAAAAGGTGAAGTCCATGCCCTTCAAGTGGAGATACAAGCCAAAGTAACAACACAGGATTCCCTAGAAAATGTACAACAGGAAGCCCAAAGTATAAAGAAGGAAAAGGAGCAGTTACTGTCAAAGGTGATAGATCTGGAAGAGCAGCAGAAGATCATCTATGAGGCCAGTGATTCATAGGTTCAAGAGCTGAAAGGGCAGCTAGCTTCTCTGACTGCTGATCTAGAGGCAGCCAAGGAACATCAAGTCGATTTGCAGCCATTTAAAGAATATATCCTGGCTCAAAAGGTGCAAAGTCCTTCAGATTGACAGAAGGCTAGAAGAGATCATGGAAACTTTCTCATACTTTGTTGATCGATCTCAGGAGGTTCTTGAGGCCTTGAGTGCCAGAATGGCAAGGCCGGAAGATGATGCCGAGACTCCAGAAGGGCTACCAGAAAAATACCATCAAGCCCTCAAGAGAGATCACATCCTGATAGAGTTCGCCATCAGTACTGCAGAAGACTTCAAGAAGGCTGTCAAAAAGACGCAGGGAGCATGCTCAGAGTATTTCAGAAGGCTCCTGAATACGTACAATCGATTCCAAACAGAGGCTGAGCATAGGCTTGAAGAGGTCCTGGACCATGAGGCCTTTATGGAAATATTACAGAAAAGATATCAAGATGCAGGGGCTAGAACTCAGCATATTAGAGCCATTGATGACCTAGTACTGAAGAACAAGGTAGGCCACACAGCCGTTAGCATGCAGTTTCTAGAAGATCAGCTTCGGTTGAGTCCAGCAAGGATTGAGGCCATGAAGAACCAATTTGAAAAGTTTGAAATCAACATTCAGTTCCTAGAGCCATGCGCTTTTGAAGGCATTGCTACTGAAGCAGCAGCATGGAAGAAGTTCTTAGATAGCCAGGCGGGATCCTCCTCATAAAGCACTGGTCAAACTTTGTAATAATTTAATATTTTTGTAAAAGTTTTTGAGAAATGAAGCGTTGGGAGAGAAAAAGGTTGGGAAGCCCAAAGGTCACTTTGGGAAGCCCAACCATTTTGACCTTTTGTATAAAAGTAGGAAGCGTAGAAGGAATAGGGGCTTTTTTTTTCAATAAGACTGGTGATGACATATTGTAAGAAGAACTACTTCATTTTGCAATAGAAATTACAGTTTGCCTGTCGAAAGAAGATCGGTGGGATTTCAAATGTTTTGCAATGAATAGTTGAAATATGAACTACTTTGTTTTTCAGCATTGTGTCCATGAATCGTGAGATCATTCTAACTTTATGACCTATGTCTTGTTTAAATGATTTCTGATTTATTTTATGAAATAACCACCATGATTAATGCATGCTTATCATGAAACAATTAGTTATCTGGTTGTGGAAATATCTTTCATTGTTCATGCTTGGAAAAGTAAATGTCAGCTATTTTTAATTGCTTTTATCATGTGTGCACATCCACATTACTCATATATATTGAACATAAGTTGGCTCCCCGGGGATAGGTAGATAGAGATAGATGGATAGATAGATAGCTAGGCCAGTGCATAGATGCATGTGTGATTCAAATGTTGGTGAGCCTAAGACGAGAGGTAAGAACCTGCGCATCACATTGTGACTGCTCCCTGCATTCTTCACCACCCTGCATGTTTAGTTCAATTCTTGCATAGCATTCTTAAGTTAAAATACAAATTCCGGTGGAACGGGCCGCAACCAGTAAAGCCTTTGTTTGTGTTTGACCTACAGTAGCCGGATCGCAAAACCGGATGGATTCCCTATACCAAACAATCAACGGGCTAGTTGGGAACGTTGATTGGGGAGAATCCCTTTCTGTTGTCGCCTGCGAATTTCCAGGCCTCAACACACTGGAAAGGTAATTGGTGGCAATATTGAAGGGGTACTAGAAATAACTTAAGGGTATTTATTGTATTGCGGTTGAAAAGAGAGTAATAGTCATGTAACTGATTAAGCATGGATCAGGTAGCTTTATTGAATAAACCTCATGTATTTTGTTCAAAATTAAATTATGGAATCTGAGAAGGTATTATTTCTAACCCCATCGCTATTATATTAAGTGATCTAGGAGCTACATGAGTTACAACACCCCAAGGATGCAGGATATCTACCGACTCACCAAGGTAAAGCATATGAAAAACTGGTTAGTTCAACCAACCGCTGGATCTAAACAGAAGGTAAATGATTTTGTTTGATAAATGTGAAGAGGAAATACAAGACCATAAGGCATAATTTGAATGTTTTACCTCTAATTAACTTGTTGTTGGGCATCTTGGTTTAAATTGAGAGTATTGTTAACACTTGGTGTGTTTTGCTTGGACATCCAAGAGAAATCAGAAAGGTTCTCACAAGAAAAATACTTATAAAATATATAGGCACTGTAAGTAAATTTGTTCCTGTAGATTAAGAAGTTTACCTATCAGTGAATAAGACAAATAAGAATATTGGAACCTTTACAAATCTTGAAAGTTAATGATGTTAGATTATGATTCATGTATATGATGTTGATATTAACCTTGGTAGACATGAAAAGGTATGTGAATATGATGATTGGCATGGATTGGTTGAAAAAGTATATAGTAGGTTTAAAATTATGTTATAAATGATGACCATGCACCCAACAGATGGAGCCTATGTCGATAAACCATTCCAGGGTCTATGAGGAGATATGCAAGGAAGTCATGCATGGGAAATATATTTCTGGAATGCTAGAATGGAGTTCAAAATTGGACAAAAGAAAAATTGGTGAATTTGTACAGAGATTGAGCGATCGATTCTCTGATTAATCGACAAAGGGAGAGCGTTAATGAAACTGATCATTCCTCTGATAAATTCAACTGTGAATCACCTGATTTAAATATCTGTAACTTAGATAGGGCTATGACCGAGGATAGATTCCACAAAGAGGAGTTACAAGTAAGATATAACTCAAGAATGGATAAAGTCAACTTAACCAACATGGGTAGATCTATGGGTCAGATCTGATGAAGGATATGATGCAATGGTTGGTGGGAATTCTGTTGAGCTAAAGTGCACGAAGATTAAATTGTAGAATTTTGACCCGTAAGTTAACCATTTTTTTTGACTAGAGATAGATCCAACGAGCCTAGAACATTCTACTAGATGGAAGAGCGCGGAAGATAAAAGGTGTCGGTATGCAAAATTGGAAAGTAACCGATGCGAAAGGGATTGATATCAATGGATGAGGTTGATCGTTGAAGAACATCTACAGCTTTCAGCAATTCCACTAGTTAAAGTTGCAAAGTATTCACAAAACTAAATGGATGCAAAATTTTAATATAATCTGATATATAGTAATTGAAGTCCACCATTCATCTAGGTGGGTCAAGATCTAACAGTCCTTAACGATTTCACTGAATCAAATAGCAAGTTGGTTAATAGCCTAGTTTGGAGATCGAATTTTTATGAAAAACAACTCACCTTAATTTTTTAAGTCTGATCTTCATCAAGATTCGAAGGAATACTGGTTGATTTGCTCGGATTTAGAGGTTCTGCTAAATATAGATCCTATATAAATTGTGTATCAGTCACAAGAAATACTATATATAGGGAATCCAGGGATCAAGATTCGAGTGTCCTTTCACTAAAATCAAACCATTAAGCTACATAAAGTAGTGAGAAAGAAGGATGAACAGAGAATGTTAGTTAATAAAAAACCTAAACATATTATGGGGTGAAGGGTGCAATGAGTGTGCGATGATCTGGTATGAAGGCATTATGAACAATATTGCTTAAATCATGGGTATGGAAGGTTTGTTTCAATTACATAAAGAAGGTAAAAATTTCTAGTTATTTTAATGATGCATTTTAGATAACCATATAGTGTCTTGGAAATGGTAGTAACTGATCTAGTTTGAATTACTTAGTATTGTAATTTTTAAAGATCACTTAAGGGATTAGTGTAAATCTCATAGAGGCATGTTGATGTATTTGTGACTTTGAAATGTATTCACTTGTATATCTTATGTTGTATTTCATTGTACCCCAATATTCCTATTGGGAGAATCATTATTATAATAAAGTCATGAAAATTCATTGAGGTTAACCCTCTGTTGTAAGTTGGGGCAATAGTCCCCATAGTTAAGGGGTACTAGGTTTATTAGACTCTCCTAGAGAAGTCGACCCTCGAGAGTAATTTTCAAGTGGGAAAAATAGTATAAATAGAGAGTGATACTCTCTATTTGAGACACACACTCACTCAACTATAGCACATGAGTGAGAGAGGAGGAACTCGCACAAGTGAAAGAGAGAACAACTATCGGAGATCATCTTTGTGTTATTGGGTTTTCCTTTTACTATTGGTACTCATTCTATCTCTTAGGAGGTTGCGGGATTTTCTCCCTTATGGTTTCCGCAAGTAAAACTCTTTGTGTCTCTTGTCATTATTGTTGTGCATGTTATTCTCTCAAATAAGATCCTATAACATATTTATTAAATGATAAAATATAACATGGTATCAGAGCTAACCTGAGAAGAAGAAACTGTGCAACTGCAAAAGCTAGGGATTCCTACTTTTTGGGTCTCTCTCCATAGATCATCAGCAAAAGGAGGCTAGCTTAACTCTCCATTGAAGGGCACATATTTCTGTCGAAGCAAAATCTAATTTTGAGCATTTTCAGTTTTTGACCTATCACTATAGTGGGAAATTAGGGCTTTTCATAGAAGTGGAATTTTTGAGTGAGCCACCAACATAGGATTGCTCTCCTCCTCAAAATCAGCGTTTATAGATCAATATCGAAGTTTTTTGTTTGGTATAACTCCGTGAAAGTCAAACCCTAATTTTCCCCTGACCCAGAAAACCAACACTACAGAAGTTCAACTCCATATCCAGTTCTAACATCTTAAACTGGTAATATCTAAATCTTTTGTATTTCCATTTGAGGTTCTCATCATAGAGATGTCTCATTACACCAAGATTGATGAAAATATTGAAGGAGCTGAAAACTTCCAAGCATGGAAGTACAGGATCTCATTGGTCTTTAAAGAGAATGAATTGGACTTCTATGTAAGTGAAGAGGTTCCAATTCCAAAGGGAGATGAGGCTAAAGCCTTAAACAATAAGAACTTGGTCAAGGCTAAGAGGATCATTGCTGATTCCATCAAGGATCACCTTATATCAAAGGTGTATTCCCTAAAGACACCTAAAGAGATGTTTGAATCCTTGACGAAGCTATTTGAAGGGAATACTATAAATCAGAAGATGAATATGAGAAACCAGTTGAATAATTTAAAGATCTAGAATGAAGAAACCATCCAGACATACTTTACAAGGGTTTCTCAAATCAAATAACAACTTGAAGCAGTAGAAGAAGAAGTAGAGAATGGAGAGATTGTGATGGCCACCTTGAATGGTCTCACTAGGTCATGGGACTCCTTCTTTCAAGGGATTTGTGCTAGAAGAAAATTAATCAAGTTCAGTAGGCCGTGGGAGGAATGCACACATGAAGAATCTCAAATAGTAGCTCAAGAAGAAAATATGGGAAGTGAATATCAATCTCTCACAACAAACACCAAGAAATTTAGTAAGGACCACCATCATCCTAGAGATAAGCATTCTCACTGAAATGATATCCCTAAAGGATATAGCAAAGATCTATCTAAATTCAGATGCTTTACCTCTGATGATAAAGGACACTTTAAAAAAAAATGTCCTAGAAGTAAGGGGGGATCTCACATGAAGACAGAAATAAAAACAAAACATCATGCTCACACTACAGAGAATGATGATCCTCCCAGGAAGAGCGTCAAAGAATAAAATGAAGATTCTTCAAGTGATGAAGAGTATGTTTTGATTTCTGTCCTCACGAGAACTATTACACATGTAAGCAATGATTGGCTCATAGATAGTGGGGCTTCTAATCATATGACGAGATTCAAATAATCCTTTGTGAAACTATCTAAACATGAGTCACCCCACAAAGTAAAACTTGGTGATGACTACTAGTATCCCATAAAAGGTAGTGGTGAATCCTCTTATAAACTAGACTCTAGAAAATCTATGAAGATTAAGGATGTTTTATTTGTACCAGAGCTAAAGAAGAATCTTCTCTCCATATCTGCATTGGATGCAAAAGGTATGAGGGTTGCATTTATAGATGACCATGTCCTTATGTGGACAAAGGGAAAGACTATAGATGATGCAATAGTGTTTGGAGATAAATAGGGAGGATTATACAAATTAAAGGGCCAACCAGAACAAGCTTTGTTCCATGACTCAATAGAGCCAAGTGAAATTTGGCACAGAAGGCTTGTACATGTGCACTACAGAGCACTACCACTTGCAAGAAAAGCTGTGGAATGCCTTCCAAAACTAAAGGAAAAACATGAAGGTGTTTGCAAAGGACGTGCAAAAGGAAAGAACACAAAGAAGACATTTTCAAGTGGCAAGAGCAAGGAAAAAGGAATCTTGGAAATCATCCACTCCGATGTCATCCAGTTCATTAAGTGGGTATGTATATTATGTTTCTTTCATTGATTATTTTTCTAGAAAGACATGGATATATTTTCTTGAAAGCAAAGATGAAGTGTTCAATAAGTTCAAGGAATTAAAATCCTTGACCGAGAACCACACAGAGAAGAAAATCAATATCTTTCGATCAAACAATAGCGGGGAATTCACATCAGATGAATTCAAGGAATTATGCAAACATTCATGGATTAAGAGGGATTTGACCACTCCATATAATCCACAATAGAATGGGGTTGCAAAAACGAAGAATAGAATTATTATGGAAGCAGCAAGGGCAATGCTTCATGATTAAGATCTTCTCATGCATCTATGGGAAGAAGCTGCTAGAACAGTTGTGTATGTACAGAACTGTAATTCGCATAGAGTAATTGAGAACAAGACACCAGAAGAAGTCTTCTTTGGAAATAAACCAAAAGTCATTCATCTCAGAATATTTGGTTGTCTAGTATACATACACATTCTGAAAGAAAAGAGGACAAATTTATATCCTTTAGGAAAGAAGGGTATATTTGTGGGATATAGTGAAATCTTGAAGGCTTACATAATATACTTCCTAGGATTCAAGAAGATAGACATCAGCAGAGACGTAACATTTGATGAAGAGTCAGCTTACAACAAATCCAGAAAAAAAACACCTATTACAGAACTTGAAGAAACCGAAGTACCCAGGATCTGAGATACAAATATGAACGAAGCAACTCAAGAAGAGGATCAGGAAATAGAAGAACCTCAAGAACCTATAGATCCACCCAAAGAGAAGAATCCTTACAAAATCAAACCTGCATGGGTACGAGAGGCTATCCAAGGTGCAAGAAGGTATGGGGCTCTAGAAGAAATGCACAGAGAAAGGAAGAGAACTAGGTCCTACTCTGGTTATGTAGCTGTATTATGTGACATCATTGATAAATAACCTTACAACTATGAAGAAGCGGCATAAAATAAGAATGGAAGGATGCTATGATTGAGGAGTACTAGTCGATCCTGAAGAATGATGTCTAGGATGTTTTCCCAAGACCATAGCGGAAGTCTGTTGTGACTTCCAAGTGGATCTACAAGATCAAGCATGCTTCAAATGGAAGCATAAAGAAATATAAAGGAAGATTTATGGAACGTGGCTTTTCCCAAAAGGAAGGGATAGATTATGAGGATAATTTTGCACATGTAGCCAAATACACTTCCATCAGATCAGTACTTTCTCTGGCTATGGTAATGAAATGGAAGATTCACTAGATGGATGTAAAGACTGCTTCCTTGAATGGTGTAGTAAAAGAGGAATTGTATGTGGAGCAGCCACTTGGTTTTGAGACACATGACAGGAAGACTCATGTGTGCAAATTGAAGAAGGCCCTGTATGGTTTGAAACAGGAACCTAAGACATGGTACGACAGAATTGGAAGCTTCCTGACTAGCTTAGGCTTTACCAAGAGTAAATCGGATTCCAACCTTTACTATAAGGTTGAGGAAGGGAACCCTGTGATACTCCTACTATATGTAGATGACCTGTTTGTGATAGGTGAGGATGGGTTTATTGTTGACACGAAGAGGAAGCTTGCTACTGAGTTCGAGATGAAATATTTGGGTATGATGCACTACTTTCTAGGCATGGAAGTGTGGAAGAATGCGTATGGAATCTCCTTGGGACAAGGGAACTATGCACTAGAGATCTCAAAGAGGTTCGGGATGATGGATTGCAAGGCCATTACCACACCTATGGCATCGGACCTAAATCTATTGAGTGATGCTTCATCGGATTCGGTTGATGCTATGATGTATTGTGAGATGATTGTTGATGTATTTGTAACTTTGGAATGTATTCATCTATGTATCTTATGTATTGCAACACGATTCTTATTACGTGATGTATCTATAATGTAATTGAGTCATGTTGTCATGCCCCGATGTTCCGATCAGGAGGATCAATAATGTAAACAAGTTATGTCAAGTCATAGTGAGTAAGCCTCCAATTGTCTAAGGGTTAAAGTCCCCACAGTTCTAGGGCACTAGGGTTATTAGACTCTCCTAGTAGAGGTTGGACCTAGTAGGGTTTTAGTCATGTCAGGATTAGTATAAATAGAGAGTTGGGCTCTCTGTTTAGCACACAACTCATCCACACTCAAGTATAGCACATAGTCAAGGGAGGAGAAGACACCGGGGCTAGATAAGAAGAAGATTATTGTTATCGGGGGATCGCTTACTGTTTTGGGGCTTTTACTGTTTTGGTGCTGATTCTATCTCTGAGGAAGTTGTGTGGTTTTATCCTTTATGGTTTCCCCAAGGAAAAACACTATGTTCATTGTCTCTTGTGTTTAATTGTTGTACTTTTTATTCTCTCAGTTAAGGATCCTAATAATGCTAGCTTAATGTTGAAAAGATAACATGGTATCAGAGCTAACCTGAGAAGAAGACACTGTACAGTTGCGGGAACTAGGGCTTCCTAGTTTATGGATCTTCCTTCACATATTTTCAGCAAAAGTAAGGTGGAATAACTCTCCTCCTTAGGGCGCATCTTTCTATCGAAGCAGAATCCAATTATGAGGTTTTTCAGTTTTGGGCCTGACACTAATGCCGAAAATTAGGGCTTTTCACAGAAGAGGAATTTTTCAGTGAGCCCAGGCCTGAATTGATATCCTCCCCAAAATCAAAGTTAGGGAAAAATTTCAAAGCATTTTGTTGGACAAAACTCTGGAAAAGAAAAACCCTAATTTGCTCCTAAACCAGCCCTCCAGGATTTCAGCTCAAGTTTCAGATTCGACATCTTGACCTGGTAAGATCTAAGATATTTTGTATATCCATTTGAGATTCTCAGTTTAAGATGTCTCATCATACTAAGTTTGATGAAAAGCTTGAGGAAGCTGATAACTTCCGAGCCTGGAAGGATAGAATCTCCCTGGTCCTGGAAGAGAATGAATTAGACTCCTACATTCATGAGGAGGCTCAATTTCCAGAGGGAGATGAGGCAAAGGCCTTACATAAGAAGAAGATGGTTATCGAAAAGAGGATCATTGCTGATTCTATCAAGGATCACCTTATCCCACAGGTGTCCTCTCTGAAGACACCTAAAGCTATGTTTGATGCCCTAACCAAATTGTTTGAAGGGAAGAACATAAACTGGAAGATGACTCTGAAGAATCAATTGAAGAATGTGAAGATTCAGAATGCAGAGACCATCTAGTCCTACTTGAAGATCAAGGAACAATTTGAAGCTGTAGATGAAGAAGTGGAGAATGCAGAGATTGTGATGACTACTTTGAATGGCCTTCCTAGGTCATGCGATTCTTTCATCCAAGGAATCTGTGCTAGAAAGAAGTTAGTCAAATTCAATAGACTGTGGGAAGAATGTTCTCAAGAAGAAGCTCGGATAGCAGCTCGAGAAGAGAAGATGGGTAGTGAAGATCAAGCTCTCATAGTTCACTCCAAGAAAGGTAGAAGAAGACCTCATTACTCCAAAGGTAAGGATCCTCATCATAGAGATAACATTAGAAGAGACCTATCTAAAATTAGATGTTATACATGTGATGAAAGAGGACACTTTGCAAAAGACTGTCCTAAGAACAAGGTTCACTCTCATAAGAAGAAGGGGAAGAATAGAAGACATCATGCTCATGCTGCAGAGGATGATGAACCATCCAAGAAAAGAACTAGATATGAAAGTGAAGATTCTTCAAGAAAGGATGAATATGTTCTGATCTCCGCTCTCACAGGTAACATTACTCATGGAAGTGATCATTGGATTATAGATAGTGGGGATTCCAAACATATGACTGGATTCAAGGAATCCTTTGTGAGACTGTCAGAACATGAATTAGCTCACAAGGTGAAGCTAGGAGATGACTACCAATATCCAATAAAAGGTAGTGGGGAATCTTCCTATAAACTAGACTCTGGTAAGTCTCTAACAATGAAAGAAGTATTGTTTGTGCCAGGACTCAAGAAGAATTGTGGGTTGCATTCATAGATGGTGAAGTCATCATGTGGCCAAGAGGTAAGACTATCGATGATGGAGTGGTGATTGGAGAACAAGAAGGAGGTCTATACAAATTGAAGGGACATCCAGAACAAGCCTTAGTCCATGACATAGTAGAGCCAAATGAGCTTTGGCATAGAAGGCTTGCACATGTGCATTACAGAGCACTACCTATTGCAAGCAAAGATGTTGAAGGTCTTCCAAAATTCCAAACAAAACATGATGGGATCTGCGAAGGATGTGTGAAAGGGAAGAATACAAAGAAGACATTTCCCAGCAGCAAAAGCAAAGCAAAAGGCATACTATAAATCATCCACTCCGATGTATGTGGTCCTATGTCATCAAACTCACTAAGCGGGTATGCATACTATGTTTCTTTTATTGATGATTTTTCTAGAAAGACATGGGTTTACTTCATGAAGAACAAAAATGAAGTATTCAGCAAATTCAAGGAATTCAAATCCTTGATCGAGAACCACACTGAAAAGAAGATCAAGATTTTTTGATCAGATAGTGGTGGAGAATTCACTTCGAATGAATTCAAGGAGCTATGTAAAGAATCAGGGAATAAGAGGTAGTTTTCCACTCCTTATAATCCAAAATAGAATGGGATTGTAGAATGGAAGAATAGAACTATCATGGAAGATGCAAGAGCAATGCTTCATGATCAAGACCTTCCTATGCATCTTTGGGCGAAAGCTTCCAGAACAACTGTGTATGTACAGAACCGTACTCCACATAGAGTACTCGAGAACAAGACTCCTGAAGAAGTCTTCTCCGACAAGAAACCAGAAGTTAGGCATATTAGAATATTCGATTGTCCTGTGTACATACACATTCCAAAAGAGAATAGAACAAAATTAGATCCTTCAGGAAAGAAGGGCATATTTTTGGGATACTCTGAAAGTTTGAAGGCTTACAGAATCTATTTCCCATGATACAAGAAGATTGAAATCAGAAGGGATGTGACATTTGATGAAGACACAGCTTACAACAAATCCAGAAAGAGACCTACTGAAGAACCTAAAGAAGCAGAAGTAGAAGCACCTAGAATTCATGATACAACCATGAATGAATAAGCTCAATAAGAAGATCGAGATTTGGAAGAACCACAAAGACCTGTAGATCCACCTCTGGAGAAGAATCCTCATAAGAGGAAACCTTCCTAGGTACGTGAACTTATGTAAGGTGTGAAAATATATGGGGCTCCAGAAGAGAATTACAAAGAAAGAAAGAGGACTAGATCCTAATCCGGGTATGTAGCTTTACTATGTGATTTCATTGATAAATAACCTTCTAGTTATGAAGAAGCGGCATAACAAAAAGAATGGAAGGATGCTATAATTGAAGAATATCAATTGATCATGAAGAATGATGTTTGGGATGTCGTCCCAACACCAAAAGGGAATTCAGTTGTAACTTCCAAATGGATCTACAAGATCAAGCATGCTGTAGATGGTAGCATTGAAAAGTATAAAGCAATATTTGTAGCTCGGGGTTTCTCTCAAAAGGAAGGAATAGACTATGAAGAAACCTTTGCACCTGTAGCCAGATACACTTCCATCAGATCAATACTTGCTCTCGCTGCAGTGATGAAATGGAAGACACACCGGATGGATGTCAAGACTGCTTTCTTGAATGGTGTTGTTGAAGAGGAAGTGTATGTAGAACAACCACTCGGTTTTGAGACACATGACAGAGAGTATCATGTATGCAGATTGAAGAAAGCCATGTACAATTTAAAACAGGAACCCAGGACCTGGTACGGCAGAATTGACATCTTTCTATCTAGTTTGGGCTTTACCAAGAGTAAAGCAGATTCCAACCTTTACTATAAGGCTGTGATGATTCTACTATATGTAGATGATCTATTTGTGACAGGTATGGATGGGTTGATTGCAGATACAAAGAAAAAGCTTGTTGTTGAGTTTGAAATGAAGGACTTGGGGATGATGCATTACTTTCTTGGTATGGAGGTGTGGCAGAGTACAGATGGAATCTTCCTTGGACAAGGGAAGTATGCAATAGAGATACTGAAAAGGTTTGGGATGATGGATTGCAAGGCTATGGCCACACCTATGGCATTGAACCTGAAGCTATTGAGTGATGCTTCATCAGATTTGCTTGATGCTACGATGTGTCGTCAGATGATTGGGTCATTGATGTATCTGATGAACATGAGACTAGACATTTTCTTTTCTATGAACACCTTGAGCTAGTTCTTGAAAAATCCGAGAAATGTTCACTTGATTGCTGCAAAGCATATTCTGAGGTACCTGAAGGGTACAGTTGATTATGGGATCAAGTACGATGTGAATCAAAAGATTAACCTGGAGGGTTATGTTGATTTAGATTGGGCAGGCAGTGCCATCGATAGGAAGATCACTTTAGGGTGTTGTTTCAGTATAAGATCAGGTGTGATCTCTTGGTTTAGCATAAAGAAATCCTGTGTGGCACTGAGTATAGCTGAAGCAGAGTATGTCGTAGCTTGTTTAGCTAGTTGTGAGGTAGTATTGCCGTGGAAGCTACTGTCTGATATATTTGATCTCCAGTTGGATTCTACTTGTATACATTGTGAAAACCAGAGTTGCGTGAATTTGTCAGAGAATCGAGTGTTCCATGACAAGTCAAAGCACATCGAGATCAAGTATCACTATATCACGGATATGGTGTAGAGCAGAGCAGTGAAGCTCCAGTATATTGCGACGGAGGAACAGATAGCTGACATATTGATGAATCCATTGGCTAGGCTGAAGTTTGAGTACTTCAGGGAGAATCTTGGTGTTCTCTAGATCGAGGTTTACTCTAAAAGAAAGTGATGAGACCCATAGCCATTCTGACATGGTGAGAGGATTGGTTCCTTCCATGGTCAGATGTAAGGGCTGAGCCATTCTGTCATGGTGAGAGGATTGGTTCCTTCCATGGTCAGATGTAAGGGCTGAGCCATTCTGTCATGGTGAGAGGATTGGTTCCTTCCATGTCAGGTATGAGTGTTGGCCATTCTATCGAGTAGGACGGATGTAAGGGAAACTGCCATTCTAGGAATGGAGGCACCTGGTCAGTTACCAGGAAAACTCAGTCTAGGACTGAGAATCCATTTTGATGTGACAGAGGGATGTGTTCCCACTAGATTAGATGTAAGGGCTGAACCATTATGTCATGGCTAAATGATTAAGTTCCTCCCATGTCAGATGTGAGTGTTGGCCGTTCCGATGAGTAGGTCGGATGTAAGGGAAACTATCATTTTCTAGGAGAATGGAGGCACCTGGTTAGTTACCAGGTAGCTCAGTCGAGGACTGGGGACCATTCTGATATGATTGCTGGGATGTGTTCCTTCATGATCAGATATGAGTGCATAGCCCTTGCATCAGTAATGGGATGTGTTCCCTCACTAGGTGGATGTAGGTGCAGAGCCCTTCCATCAGTAATGGGATGTGTTCCCTCACTGGGTGGATGTAAATGCAGAGCCTTTCCATCAGTAATGGGATGTGTTCCCTCACTAGGTGGATATAAGTGTTGGGCCTTTCTGATATGATTATAGGATTGGTTCCTACATGATTAAATGTGAGTTCTAGGTGTGCCTTTCTGATGAGCAAGTCAGATGTAAGTGCTAGACAGACCATCTTGACGAGCAGGTCAGATATGCTGAAGAAGACCTACATGGAGGCTAGGCCTACAACCAGCATGAAAAAGGGTTGGCTCTGTAGAACTTCCTGTGACGAGAAGAATCATGAAATAGCACCCGAGATGATCCATATTGAGTGATGATCTAGATCGAGTGATGATCCAAATCGAGTGATGATGAGCCAGTAGTGATGATACAGATCAAGTGATGATCGAGTTCTAGTGATGATATCCAGTGATGATCCAGATTCAGAGATGATCCAGATCCAGTGATGATGTCCCATGATGATCTATATTGAGAGATGATCCAGATCATATGACTTGAAGATGAAGATGACTTGAAGACAAATATGACTTGAAGACTTAGAAGACTTGAGATGCAGATGACGAGATGATCTAGTTGATACAGAGAAGAAGACCAGTGCTGAAAATTGTGTCGAAAGAATACCGTCCTAGTTAAGAGGGAGTGTTGATGTATTTGTAACTTCAGAATGTATTCATCTATGTATCTTATGTATTGTAACCCGATGCTTATTCCGGGATGTATCTATAATGTAATTGAGTCATGTTGTCATGCCCTGATGTTCCAATCGGGAGGATCAATAATGTAAACAAGTCATGTCAAGTCATAGTGAGTAACCCTCTGATTGTCTAAGGGTTAAAGTCCCCGCAGTTTCGGCGCACCAGGGTTATTAGACTCTCCTAGTAGAGGTCGGCCCTAGTAGGGTTTTATTCATGTCAGGATTAGTATAAATAGAGAGCTGGACTCTCTATTTAGCACACAACTCATCCACACTCAAGTGTAGCACATAGTTAAGGGAGGAGAAGACATTGGGGCTAGATAAGAAGAAGATTACTGCTATCGGGAGATCACTTACTGTTTTGGGGCTTTTACTATTTTGGTGTTGATTCTATCTCTGAAGGAAGTTGCAGGGTTTTCTCCTTTATGGTTTCCCCGAGGAAAAACACTATGTTCATTGTTTCTTGTGTTTGATTGTTGTACTTGTTATTCTCTTAGTTAAGGATCCTAATAATGCTAGCTTAATGTTGAAAAACTAACAATGATTGGGTCTTTGATGTACATGATGAATATGAGACCAGATATTTGCTTTGATGTGAACACATTGAGCCAGTTCCTGACAGATCTAAGAGATGTTCTACTGATTGTTGCAAAGCATATTCTAAGGTACCTGAAGGGTACAATTGATTATGGGCTCAAGTATGAGGCGAATCAAAATATTAACTTGGAAGGTTATGTGGATTTGGATTGGGCAGGCAGTGCCATTGATAGGAAGAGCACTTCGGAGTGTTGCTTTAGTATGGGATTAGGTTTGATCTCTTGGTTTACCAAGAAGCAGTCCTGCATGTCACTGAGTACATCCAAAGCATAGTATGTCATAACTTGTTCGACTAGTTGTGAGGTAGTGTGGTTGAGGAAGATACTATATAATTTATTTGATCTCCAGTTGGATTCTACTTGTATATATTGTGACAACCAGAGTTGTGTGAAGTTTTCAGAAAACCCGGTGTTCCATGACAAGTCAAAGGATATCAAGATCAAATATCACTATATCAAGGATATGGTGCAGAGGGGAGCAATGAAGTTATAGTATGTTGCGATGTACAAGCAGGTAGTTGATGTGTTGAACAAGACATTAGCTAGATTGAACTTTAAGTACTTCAAGGAGAAGCTTGGTGTTCATCATATCGAGGTTCCTTCCAAGGGGAAGTAATTATTTCGAGAGACTTTCTGACATGGTGGCAGGCTAGGCCTACCATGGTTAGATGTATGTGCTACGCCTTTCTAACATGGTGGCAGGCTGGGCCTCCCATGGTCATATGTGCATGTTGGGCCCTTCTGACATGGAGAGAGGATTGGTTCCTCCCATGGTCATATGTAACTACTCCACCTTTCTGACATGGTGGCAGGCTGGGCCTCCCATGGTCAAATGTGAGTGCTGATCATTTTTGACATGGTGGCAGGGTGGGCCTCCCATGGTCAGATGTGAGTGATGATCCTTTTTGACATGGTGGTAGGTTGGGCCTCCCATGGTCATATATAAGTGATGTGCCTTTCTGACATGGTGGCAGATTGGGCCTACCATGATCATATTTGAGTGCTAATCTTTTCTGACATGGTGGTAGGCTAGGCCTCCCATGGTCAGATGTAAGTGTTGTTCCTTCCTGACATGGCGAGAGGATTGGTTCCTCCCATATTAATATGTGAGTGATGTTCCTTTCTTACATGGTGAGAGGATTGGTTCCTCCCATGGTCAAATGTAAGCATAGAAGAAGACAAAGACCTACATGGAGGCCATGACTAGAACTAGCATGAAAAAGGGATGGATTTGTAGAAATTCCTATGATGTGTAGAATTGAAGAGATAGCACCATTTTCTCAAGATAGTGGGAACATTGATGATGTTCCAGTGATGAAGACTTATGCTGATGAATTGTGTCAATAGAATACCTTCCTTGTTAAGAGGGAGTGTTGATGTATTTGTAAATTTGGAATGTATTCACTTGTATATCTTATTTTGTATTTCATTGTACCCTGGTGTTCCTATTGGGAGAATCATTATTATAATAAAGTCATGAAAATTCATTGAGTTTAACCCCCCATTGTAAGTTGGGGAAATTTTCCCCATAGTTGAGGGGTACTAGGGTTATCAGACTCTCCTAAGAAGTCATCCCTGGTGAATAATTGTCAAGTGGGAAACTAGTATAAATAGAGAGTGATAATCTCTATTTGAGACACACACTCACTCAAATGTAGTGCATGAGTGAGAGAGGAGGAGCTCACACAAGTGATATAGAGAATAACTTTCGGAGATCATCTTTATGTTTTTGGATTTTACTTTTTCTATTGGTGCTCATTCTATCTCTGAGGAAGTTGTCGGGTTTTATCATTTATGGTTTCCCTGAGGAAAACTCTTTGTGTCTCTTGACTCTTGTGATTATTGTTGTGCATGTTATTCTCTCAGATAAGATCCTATATCATATTGATTAAATGAAAAAAATCTAACAAGGCGCACCAAATTGCTTGGATGTTTGGAAGTTACAGATTTCAGGAAAAATTGACTAAAGACATGGAAGTATGGTTATGTACAATAAAATGAAGACAAGAATCTACCATGTATAAGGGACAAACGTCTGGGAAGGACCTCATGGCGGTGAAAACTAAACACAATAGATTTCTAAATCCCATATTTGGAATTTTGATATTTCTATATTGATTGTTGACTAATCTACAAATTGTGTTAAGATGATATTTTATGTGTGGTTGTCTAGGATGGAGACAAGTGTAAATGGTGGAGGATAAGTTATCCCACTTACCAGAGCTAAACATTATGAGGATGATCTCAGGATTGCAAAAGAATCTAATTTTGTAGGAGACAGAATTGTGAATTCATAATTTGATTTGATTAACTATGTACTAATTGTTTGATGTAGGAACCATGTTAAGAGCTATATTGCATAAAACCATGTGTGGTGGCCTGCAAGAAACAAAAAACCATGTGGGATGATAAAAGTTTCCCTTTCGGAAGGTATTGGGGGGTTCCATTGTTTCCTAAGATCAAAGCAGGATATTTGTGGAGTTAGTAGAAGTTTCTCATGAGAATATATGTTTGTGCTATTTAGCATCTTCTTGCTGTTATACATGCTTGATATTGCATATCTAAAAATGTCTTAATTCAAATATGTTGCACAGACCCCTTATGCAGGACATCCTGGTTACCAAGAGATGATTCAAGCCTTCAAGAAGCAATTCTTTTGGCCTAATTCCAAGGGTAAATTTAGTTGACTACTTTTCTAAAGTTGGAATGCCACCATGGCAAGGATACCTTCCCCAGGTAGAAGTTGCTTATAATGATGATTTCCAAGTTCCTGCAGGTATGGGTCCTTGAAAAGTGTCATAGGGACACAAAGGTAATGTTCCAAAAGTTGTGAAGCAGTCCTGTAAATTGATCGATCTTAGGATCTGATTCATTAAAAATAAAGAGAACGAACTATGAAACAAGTACAACAAAACTTGAAGGCTTCCCAGGACAAGATAAAAAGTTACGTTGACTTAAGAAGAACTCCTAGAGAGTTCCAGGTGGGTGATCATGTATACATAAAGGTAAATCCCAAGAAAAGTACCTTGAGATTGGGAAAGTATAAGAAATTGGCACCTAGGTATGGAAAGACATTTGAAATTCTAGCCAAAGTAAGGTCGGTTGCATACCACTTAGCCTTACCACCCAATATTAAAGTACATAATGTGTTTTATTTTTATTTATTGAAAAGATATGTTCATGATGTTTCTCATGTGATTGAATAGAATGAAATCTAGGTGGAACTAGAGGGAGAGTTCCAAATAGTACCGTAGCACATTCTCAACAGGAGAAAACTTTTACCCTAGAACCATACCATCGGACAGATAAAGGTGCAATGCAAGAACCTTAGTCCGAAAGAAGCTACTTGGGAGCTGGAAAGTAATATGCAAGAGATATATCAAGAATTATTCCAAGAGGTTGACATGGATGAATATAAAGCAAAATTTATAACACCGAGGACGATGTTATATTTTAAAGGGAGGTGTATGTAATACCCCATGAATTAACAATTATTAATTCGGCTGGAAAATGATTTGATTATTATTTTATTATTCTTTGACATGTGGTCAAGAATAGAACACATTGTAATAAAAAATTCCTATTAATAAAATATGCTGAAAGAAAACACAAGTGGATATAGCTATTGAAATACTGTTTGTTGACCCACGAGAGGAAAATGACAAGTGGAAAAGACCAGTGTGTGAGAACTCAAGATGCAGGAGACATGATCACCAAAAATTAGGTCTACACTCCTACTTGAGTTTCTAAAGAGCATGAGGCTCATAGTAAAAATATGATTTAATAGTATGTCCATGAGCAGCAGGAGGCTAGCATTGGACGGGGATTAACATCTGTATCATGCAAGAGATGGCACATTGAGATATTTTTCTCTTGTGGTTCAACGAATAGGATCGGGGGTTCCGGAGCAAATAATTTTGGCTTCTCTGGGAGTTGGTTGGGAGGAATAGCTTCTCCACTTGTGTTTTCCTAGCGTTGGTGCCAGGTTCCTACTATGTTTCTTTGAATGATATAGATGCAGTAGAATGTATATGTGAAATGTTAAATTGAAGTTATATTCCAAACTGTACTATTTTTACGCATTCTATAGAACCATTATCTGGGTTTGTTATTCTAGATCCGTACAATGTGAAATTGTTCTCAACGTATCCCAGATTGGGCATTAATACCTCTATCAATGACTGTTAGTAATGAACTATTGTAGAAATTATTTTAGTTCTAAGTTCAATTACTCAAATCTGACTGCCTCTAATATGTTATACGGGAGTGATTTAGAATTTATGAATCTGCATCTAATGGATTGAGTACTTTGTTTTACACGGTATTGGATGTTCTTACTGTGTATTTCCTATATGGATTTGATTCTGAAATTTTACCTTAATTCTGCAATGCAATTTTAGGTTGCTAAATGATTTTGAAATGCTTGCTTGTAGTTTAGATCTGTGTTATTTTCAATATTGTGGTTGATTTTTTTTTTCATAGAGAAAAACTATAATTTTAACTATACAAATCATATAATCTTTTTAGCACAGACGGTTAAATGTTCTGAGATCATGATCAGTCGGCAGAAGCAAGGGTTGGTTGCAAACATCGGGATAAATTTCCAGATCCAATTAATTTATGGTAAGTTAAACCCCAAATCAACCAAAAAATCGTGGAATCCGCACAGTTAAACTTTGACCCACAAAACTAGAAGTTCAAAAATCCAGATCTAACCTGCAGTAAGATCAACAATTCACAGAAGTACAGAAGTCAGAAGATGGATATGTGGAAGTTCCAAAGAGTTGAAAGGAAACCCGACTTCCGCAATCCACAGGGTTAGATGTTGATTTCCAAGTTTAGAAGATCAGTGGTCCAAATCTAATCCTCAAGGAAGATAAATGGCTGATGTTAGTCACGAAGTTTCATTGGAAAGTTCAAGTGATCATATTATGAAGTTTTTGACTTCCTATTTTCGCAATGAAAGGCAAGCAGAAGGTGGAAAGAATAAATTATAAGTGATCATGTTATGAAGTTTTCGATTTCTGAGTTCCACAGCGGAAGGTTGGAAGCAGAAGGCAGAAAGCAAAAAGTATAAGTAATTATGTTATGAAGTTTCTGACTTCTGATTTCCATAGCGGAATGAGAAAAGAGGAAGGAAGAAAGTAGAAAGAGTGATCATATTATCAAGTTTCTGACTTTCGAGTTCCACAACGGAAGGCGGAAAGAATAAAGTATGTGTTTGTTTTATGAAATTTCCAACTTTCGAGGTCTGCGGCAGAAGGCAGAAAGCAGAAATTCCAAGTGATTGTTTTATGAAGTTTCTAATTTCTGAAGTCCGCAGTGGAGGTTGAAGAGAAGAAGGCAGAAAGACGAAAGACCAAGTGATTGTTTTATGAAGTTTCAACTTTCGAGATCTACAACAGAAGGAAGAAAGTGGAGGGAAGAAATTTGAAAGACCAAGTGATCATTTATGAAGTTTTCGATTTCTGAGTTCCACCTAGAAGGCAAAAGGTGGAAAAGGATTTTGAAGTATCAACTTATGATGTTCTGATTCCTGAGCTCTAGGTGGAAGGCGAAAGGAAAAAAGCATTTTGAAGTATCAACTTATGATGTTTTGATTTTTGAGTTTCTCCAGGAATGCCAAAGGAGCAAAAGAATTTTGAGGTATCAACTTGTCATGTTCCTATTTTTGAGTTTCTCATGGAAGGCGGAAGGTAGAAAAATTATTTTGAAGGTATCAACTTGTGATGTTTCGATTTTCAAGTTCCTCCTAGAAGGCAGAAGGTGGAAAAAATATTTTGAACATATCAACTTGTGCTGTTCCGATTTATGAGTTCAACCATGAAAGCAAAAGATGAAAGATGGCCATTTTGAAGGTATCAACTGCTGGTTCTCTGATTTTTGAGTTCCTCCAACAAGCTGAAAGGTAGAAAAGTATTTTACTACGAAAATGACTATTTTGGGTTGTAGAGTGGTTTTATCAATTATGGAATGATGGATACAGTGGTCCCTAAGCCAGAAAATTAATTTGCAAGGATTATTTTGACCTTCAATTATGGCCCCGCATTTCTTTTTATTTGTATTCCCTCATGACACTTAGGAAATTTTATTAATATGTTTGAAGATATATTTGAATTTAGAGGTATGTTACAAATTCATATGATTTTAAATTGTAGTCGATACTAATAATCATCATCATTAAGGTGGGGCGGTAGTGGGGGGGGGGTTCTCATCACCTCGGATGAAAAACTGGAATGGTTTTTCTTATGGGCTCTAGGAAGGGAAACAAATAATGTAGCGGAAGTAATGGCCCTCTGGAAAGGTCTACAGCTAGATAGGAATTATGGAATTAATGAACTGATAGTGCTTGGAGACTCCAGATTAATAATCCAAGCTCTCTCTAACAAAACATTACCTTCTCATATGCACATTCGTCAGCTGATCAGAAAAATTCAAACTCTAGCAAAAAATTTCCGTAAAATCAAGTTCTTACACATCCTAAGGAAGCTCAATAACAAAGTGGATATTGCCACGAATATATCCACCACCCTTGGCATTAGAGTCTTGGTGAACAATGGGGCTAGAAATGTTTTCCAACCCCCATAGGACCCTGGTCATTGGCCTTTTTGGCTCATGTCCCTCCGATGTGGCACTTGGTTTGGAGTTATTAAACTCATGGAAATATCCTTTGGTCATGATGGGCACATGGGCTCCCACATGCAATGAAGCGCCACTTTTTAATGTGATTACGGTTGATCAAGTCTGCTTCCATCTCATCGCAAGTTTCATGTACCATATCCCTTGTGTGAAATCAGAGGCATATCATCATACAATCATGGAATCCTTGGGTGAGAAGGGTGGTACCTTTATAAATCATGGAAGTTGCAATGACAATTGTTTTCTGCTCTGGTTCATCTGCATTAACAAGGAATTTGTTGGAAATTTTAGTCTATAGGTTGTTCTCTTCAATATGGACACGTCCTCGAAGTCCACTATGTCCTCTGCACCATCCCAGTTCATTGAAACTGACATCAGGGAGTTTAAAAAGAAGAAGAACCAGTATTTGAGCAGGATCGATTCAAAAGGAGGCCTCTGACTAGAAACAATTGATATGGACATGGCTCACCTAAGGAAGGAATTTGCTCAGTCAATCTCTTGAACTGAAAACGCACTCACATGGATGCTGGCAGACCTAGAAATAAAATTCGAGAAGCTAGAAATTAAGGTGGTGAAACCGGAAGCAACTACGTCTTCAGGTTCTTCTTCACACCATGGCGAGAAAACTAATTGACTCTCATTCTTTTAGGAAGTCTGTTTTAGTTTTCTAAATTATTTTGGCTGTTAATAACGTGTATTTAGAAGTTCTTTGTCTTCCTATGATGAAATATTTAGGATGTAGACGTAGAAATCCAAACTATATAAGGATTTTCCTTGTTTGAACTCTCATTGTTTCTCCTCAAGACATTTCAGTAAATCAAAACAATGCTGGATAGTCCAATGGCATCGATTCATTTGAGGTGGAAATTGTGAATGAATGCAGTTCTGGCTGCGCAATAGAAAACATCAACGTCAGTTGTGGCGATTTCACATCAGGAGTAGAAGCAAACCATGAATTGTTTAGAAAATTAAGCATCGACGATTGCTTGGTGAATGACAGCCAGAAGTTGGACACAGGAGATATTGTGTCCACGTATTCTAACACCTTCAGCTTTCACGTATTCTAACACCTTCAGGTTTCCACTCGCAGTCACTTCTGTCACATGTGTTGATTGATTAATTACATGTCTTTCTTTCTCTATTATATATTGATAAACAATAATAATTTTATATGAGAGTTTTCGATTTACAATAATAATATTGTTCAACTTTTTTCTTTCCATCTCGTTTCTTTATCACTGCTATTTCAATAAACAACTAAATTTTGTAGCAAATTGGTAGTATTATTTTGTATTTAATATTGATTTTCGGTTCTCTAAATAACTGTTGTTTCAAAAAACAATGCAAATTGGAAATTTAATAATGATTTTTATGAAATGATTATCAGTTTTAAATCAAATAAAAAAATTTATTATTATCATAGCCATAAGTAAAGTGGTTTGGGAATGTGGAAAAGTACAACCAACCATTTAGTTTTATGAAAATAGTTGGCTATTAAACAAAGGCTAAAAAAAGAAACAAAAACTGATGAGAAACAAAAAACAAATTGTTACCAGATTGTTTAACTGTCCTTTAACCAAACTTATTTAAATCTTAATCAAAATGCATTTAAGCATGGAAAAATAAAACTACCATAAAATGAATCCCTGTTATACAATTTTTATACTTGAGTTAATCTTATTAATTTGATGAAGCAAGTCCAAAATATAAAATAATATATAATACCTAAATTTTAGTCATTTAAATTTATACTTGTAAATATCTATTTACAATATTTAAATATTTAAACATTAATAGAATTACATTATCACTATTATTTCAACTAACAATTGAAAGTTGCAGCAAATTCGTAGTATTCCTTTCTACTTAATATTCATTTCAGTTTTATAAATAACTGTAATTTAAATGCAAATTTAATAATCATTTCAGTTTTTTAATATTCATTTCAGTTTTCTAAATAACTGTAGTTTAAATGGAAATTTAATAATCATTTCAGTTTTCCAACTTTTTCATGAGCATTTATTTCTATTTTGTAATCTTCCTCAGTTGCGCTTCAATTTAAAACTAAAACATTTATTTGTCATTTGTCATCTTCCTAAATTCGACTTCAATTTTGTAAAAAAGGTTTTTTAAAAACATTTTTACATTGATTGTGATTTTTATGAAATGATTACTAACTTCAATTTTGTAATAAAGGTTTCCTAACAACATGTTTACATTGATTGTGATTTTTATGAAAGGATTATAAATTTTCAGCTAGATTTATTAATAATTTTGTAATTTTAATGATTTGGATTTGTGCTTATTTATATATATCTGGAATACTAAAGGATATGAAGGAGAAAAGAAATAAATTAATATTTTATGTTTCAATGTGTGTAAGGGGGTTTTGGTTTTCTTAGAAATATATTTTTCATTTATGATTCCATTATTGACCCAATAAGAAGCATTGGTTGAAGAGGTTGTTTGAAGCACGGATAATTTTAGGGGCTATATATAGCCTAGGGGCAATATTAAGCGGGTTACAAAATTTTAGTGGGCTATTTTCTTATATGGCAAGGGTTTTTTAGCTAAAATGTATTTGCCAAATAGTTATTAGAGAAAAAATAAATCTAAAATGAATAGCCTAACTTATTCTAATGAGGAAAATGAAAAAAAAAAAACTATTTTCTCCCTAGCAAAATCTCCCTCCAAATATATATTTCGCCGCCAATTTCTAGAGAAATTCTAGTGAAATCCTTCATTCCCCCCAAATTTTTGGTAATGAAGACTCCCAAGGGTTATTTCACCCTCCATTTTCCTTGTAATTTAGGCATATGGTTGCATTCGCCTCTATTTTTAGTCAATTTCATGTGATACCTTCTTTGATCCCTCAATTTCTAATATTGGAGGAAAATCATGGGTTATTTTGTTCTATATAAATGATATAGTGATTAATGGTTAACCCACATTGGACTGCACATACATGGTGAAGGTTATGGTTGATCCGATCCCACTTTTCAATGTTGGTTTTATCGGCATTTTAATCTTCGTATAACATATCCATTGCTGAAAACTCGTCCTTTAAGGGTCTTGTCGTAGATGCAATTTACCAGAGAATACAACCTGGCATGAAACTTTTATCCAATAATTAATGTGGTATTCTTTTTATCATACTTTTTACTCTTTCTATCCACAACTACAATACATTATTATATTGTAAATTTACCTTTTATCATGATTTCTATCATGGATTCTCTTTTAGGTCTATTGAGATCTAGGGAACTCTTGATTCTTAGGTCTCATTTGGTGTTATTAGGAATTTAGTCTATTCTAAAATTATTGGTTATGTGAAAGTGTTATAGAGATCAAAAGATATGATTTATTTTATTCCTTTTCTTGTTTAAACTATCAAATGACATTTATGTGTTGTTAGTGAATGCTAACCTTGATTGAGAGACATCACATGGAATTTATATATTAAAACTTAATTTGAACCACTTGTTTAAAATGTGCTTTTGTTAGGATTTTTCTCTATAACTATTATTGGATATAAGGAAATAATGAGAGTGTATATGTTCATATTTTATGTCAGTTATTTTTTATGTTTGGGATGTTTGTAATATAAATGAATGCACAATGATTATACTGGCAGGGATACAATCCTGAATGGTCATTATTTTGGTTGTCTTCTTATAGAGTTACCCAAAGCGTTCTAGTAAATTCTTTTATTTATATGGAGAAGCTTCTACCTAGTAGATTTTTTTATTCATATTTCCATGCTCTTCAGTTTTATTTGTGACCTAAATTTGTTGGGTTCGGTACTTATTTTTCGATATTTTTTTTGCAAGGGTCATTCAGAAGTTAAAAAAAATTGGTGATTTGTTTTCATGTGTAATTTCTATCATTAGCTAGAAATAGATCTAGTTATGTATGATAAATATATGATCTTGTTAGAACATGATACTTCATTTCCATCATAATTGTATATAATATGTACAAGGCATGTTTGACCTAAGACATGTAGACATTATGTTGTTTGATATCTAGTATTTTGCATTCAATGAGGGTTCTAAAACAATTTTACCACATTTTGCATGCTTTAAAAAATTTCAAAGACATGGATACAAACACCTCTTCAATTTACCTGCAAAAAAGTAGTCTTTAATAGAGTAGTTCTAATTATATGTGTGAGGATGCATTAATGTGTTTTATTATCTTGTTAATGTACATTCTTATTTCTAATAATCATTACAAGTTTCTAACTAACTATAAAAGTTCTAAATCAAATTACATAATTCATATTTTTATTGTCAACATAAGAAAGGGAAAAGTCACATTTGTATCTATAAATATATAAGTAGGTTAATTTTTTCCTACAGGGTATCTTAAAAATATAAGATTTGGAAAATAAGAAAATTGGGAATTCATACACTATATTAAGGTTGTGAGTCTTGATAATGCTCCACGTTGTAATAATTATTTTTTGGTTCCATAACCACTCCATAGTGTAAAGTGTTCAATTCTGTTAATTTGTCAATGTGTCAATATTTGGGTCCCCACATCTATGTTGGACCATTAAGGGATGAGATAAAAAGTACAGTCCCCACATTCCTCAATATAGTTAGTGTAGTTGTGTTTCACCAACACCTCCATTTGTGAGTGACCCAACTTATGAAATGTATAAATGAATCCCTCATCGCCTCGTTCATCCATTTGTTCATTTGAGGGTCTAGGCATGAGAGAGTTGAGATTTGGTATACTCTCTTCTATTGCACTACCTTAATAATATGCAGAATTAAAGCCAAGTCTTCATAGCAAAATATTCACCAAGACGTTACAAGGTTTTATAATTTGATGAAAGATTCACCAAGTTTTTACAATATTTTACAATTTATAGAAATATTTGCAAAGATTTTACAATATGTTATAATTTAGTGAAATATTTGCTAAGAGTTTACAAAATTATATTATAGAATGAAATATTATCCAAAAAATTATATATACATATTATATTATTGATAAAATATCCCTCAAAATTTCCTATACATTAGGGAGATTCTCCCATTTATTACACATATAAATTTTTGGGCTATTATTAAAATTATCACTAGTTTGAAGTGCGTATGTTAACACATATATTATTAAAACCAAATTGATATAACCCTTTTATGCTCACCAATGCATGTAGTAGATATGTTCTAGATCGATTCAATAGTGCAAAGATAGTACAATGTACAGTTAGTGTAAAATATGTAGTTTTTGCATTGAAAGGTATGCCTAGTCGATGTTGGAACTCTCTCACATTCTTTGGTTTGGATGTGCATTGCCTAAGTGTTTGAATTCGCTAACAATTGTTTTTGGTACAAGTAGGATGTAAATGCAACCCATCATACATTAGCACACCACATAGTTTGTGGTTGGATCACACAGATAGGGATCAAATGGTCGAGAGATAGAAATGGAAAAGACTGGATTTCTTTTTATTCCTTATATTATTCAAGTTAAACGGGTTCAACTCTGAGCTATCCATGGATAGCTACATGTTATCAATGGCATTATTATTGTTATCCATTTATCAACTATTAGTTATTTATATAATATATTTTTTAATATCACATTCTTCTAGCTATCTTCCATGAACTATTTCTTATATATTCACCAGTTATGAGTTATCCATGCATCACTACAAGTTATGCATTCATCAGCTACTAGTTATTTTCTATATTGTTTTTTATTTTTATTTTGAACAACTTCCATAGAATCAATCTCGAGAGTACACTTGTCTCATCCTCGTCCATAGATAATAAAAAAACATAGGTTGTAGTCCACCCCTAATCCCAAATAAAAACGATTATCTCCATAATCAGAGAAAAGAAAAGAAAAGAAAAGAAAAGAAAAGAAAAAGGTGTAAATCATCGAGTTAATACATATGTACAAACATGTTTGATATGTGTAGTTTCTATGATAAACTACTCTTTTTCAATTTCAGGGGATAAATTTGTTGGTTCATAGGTTAGATTGTCATCTTTTAGTTGACCATAGGGAAGATATGGACTAAAATTGTTAGTTTATATTCTAAAGATTGTAGTCTAAAAATCCTATGTATTTTTTTGACAGGATTTTGAATAAATTTGGTCAGAAATTTTCATGATCTAGGTTACAGCTGTTAAAGTTTGGAATTTTTGGTTCCCAATGAGTGTCTCAAGGCATTCAAGCTATTTCTACCATCAAAATATCTACTAAAAGATAGTTAATGTCACAAACTTCGAAAATCCATGTAAAAAATTATATAAAATATATACCTATAGAGACACCATTAAAGTCCCTACATGTTGCTAAAGAAATCTATCATAACTTCCATTATGTTACTAAGACATACTCTACCGCTACCAGGACATACTCTACGACTACCTGAATGGTTGTGAAAAGTAGATGTTTTCTATGGGAACAATATCATTAGGTGTTATTCAACCTACAGGTGATGTTTTGTAATAAATTATCTTTCTCTTCAATTAACTGTAACAAGGAGTTATTAAATTTTGAAGGTTCATTGCATCTCATTTTTAACTTTACCTGTTCATTCAACTTTTTCTCAATCGTTGAACCCGGCTCTGAAAATTGGGGTCCAATTCATTTATCTATTCAGCCCCAAACTTCTAAGTTTATTATTATTTCTGCAATGATCCTTCTAAAAGTTATCTTTTGGCAATGATCCTTTCGCAATTATCTTTCTGAAATTTATCTTTTCACAATGATCCTTCTGCAATGGTCTTCCATAAATTTATCTTTCTGCAATGATATTTTCACAAATAGACTTCAAAAATGATCTATCCACAATGATCTATTCGAATTTAACTCTCTGGAATGATATTTCCACAAATAGCCTTCTGTAATGATCCTTTTGCAATGATCCTCCCTCAATTGTAGGTTGCAGATTGTAGGTTTTCTTTTAACTTTATCGAAATAACCTTCTACATTTATCCTTCTACAATTGCAGAATGCAGAATTCTTTTTAACTTTTTCGAAATAACCTTTCGCATTTATCCTTTCGTAATTGCGAATTGTGGATTGTGGGTTGTATTTTATCTATTTCAAATTAGGATTCTGCAAACTGTCTTTCTGCACTTAGATGTTTGTTGGTTAAGAGATTGTATTTTTTTTTAAACGATTTTGGATTCCATTGAATGGTTTTACTGCCACATTGTTATGAATTTTATTTCTGATATTTGACTAACTGTTTGTGAGAATTATTATTACGACCCATACGGTCTTTACGATTTCTATGGAATTGTTCTTTAATTTATTTTTCCTAAATTTAATTAGTATTTAAACTTGTATATTCATGGTTTTAAACTATAGTTTCCATTCTTCAATGGGTTTATGACCATTCTCGAGACAGGGGATATTTGTTGTTGCGATTAAATTGCATTTGTTTAGCGAACTGTAGTTGGTATTTACTTGCTACCTTGATTTCCAGTTGTTTGACTATTAGTGTTGGAGTAATTGTCCAACCCATGCATCTTTATTTGGTCAATTTTCCCTAATTACCCACTTATCCTAAGTATTGACTCGAATTAGCGACATCAACATCAGCACACCAACACACTCCTTGACATTAGTATCAACACCAACACAATCCTTCAATCAGGGAGTCCAACTAAGCCTTCTCCTTCAATCAGGGAGGCTAACTAGGCTTCCTCCTTCAATCAGGGAGCAAATCAAGGTTGATATGTTTGTCATAAGTGCACCAATTAGTTAACTGAATGTTGCTTCACCTAGAAATCAGTTAAGATGAGTTGGAAAGGTTCCTTCCTCATCTATTTTTCTATTTTGGGAAGATTTGAGTTAATTAGAGTGATTTAAGGCACCTCCAACAAATTTTGGTGACTCAGTTGAGTTAAGTTCTCTTCATCAGAGATAACTTGAGTTAGATATGCGCCCCCACCTACTTATTGGCATGCAGTTGAGTTCTATTCAGTTAGACTCAATCATTACTACCTATGATTCAGTTAGGTCTCAGTTAGAGTCAATTATGGTTGTTATTCGTGGTTAACTAATGTGTTTAGTGTGTCTAACTAATAGCTAAGCCACTCTCATGTTACCAATTTGAATGACCTCCTTGTGATTCAAATTTTCTTGCTATTCATGCAAGTGTATCACATTGTATCTCTACTTTTGATTATTGAATACATTCTTATAGCTGCAACTCCTAATTGCGGTGTTTTTCATTTCAAAATTCTTGTACAATTGATTCTGAATCTTTTGTGAGTTGTTCCTTAATCCCAGATTACCGTGAAACAATTTTCACATGGTATCAAAGCCATGGTGTGACAAGGATATGGTTCTTGAATAGATTCCTCGATGGATCTATGATACATTTTGAGCAAAATTATCAAAAATTCCAGCACTGCACCAGAAGCTGAAGGTTTACCACATAAATCCCAATAAAATGAATTACTCATCAAGCTAGCTTGATTAACTAAGCTGCATGTGATGAAAACCTAAAAAGTGCAGGATTTCCGACCTTACGATGCCCTTTTTTTGTTTTTGTGGGTTTTTTGGAAGACTTATAGTACATTCATTATAGAATAAGAATGGCCTCTTCTGTGGATCCTCTTACTCCTTTCAATTACCACCAATGGAAGGGGGACATGGAGATTCAATTGCGTTCCAAGGTACTCTACAGAGTCACAATGAACATTGAGATAGACCCAATCCACATTGTAGACAAAGCAAGATACTAGAATAAGTTGGATGAATATTTTGGGTGTCAATTTCCAAATATCTTCATTTCCATGTCAGTGGTTTGAAGAATCCAAAGGAAATTTGGGATAAAATTGATGATCTCTTTGATAAGCAAGATGACATGAGGATTTTTAGGCTAGAGAATGAGTTGATTTCTCTTCACCCAAGAAATTTTGAAACTCTCAATGAATTCTTCACCAAATTCAAGCACCTAGTGCTCAAGTTGAAGCAGTGTGAAGTGGAGAAAGAGGATGATCAGTTCATTCTCTCTATTCTCTCCACACTTGGACCAGATTACTCAGTATTTGTTTCCACATTCCATACTAGGAAGCTAACAAGCCCAAATTGGAAAATTCCTTCTCTCAATGCCTTCATTGAGTCCCTCACAAATGAGCATGACAATCTTGTGCAAATGGGGATCATGAGATCCTCTAAAGATCAAGCACTATTTTATTTGGGGCCCAAATCTATGAATGGCAAGGGAAAGAAAAAGAATCAAAAGACTAAGTTTGATTCTCTGAAGCCAAAGGAGAAGAAACAACAGCAAGAAGAGCCTTCCAACTCGAAAAAGCACAAGAAAAAGGGAACCAAGGAAAATAAAAAGTCAAGTGTTCCTATTACGGAAAGGGATTTCACCCTGACAATGCCAGCATGGAAAAAAAATCTTGTTGAAATGACTCTTATCCTTGAGGGGAATAATATCAATATTCTCAAGAGTGTTCAAAAAAGAGATGATCATGATTAGGACATCTTGTAAGAAAGAGGACATTCCCTCATGGAAAGTAATTAGAATATTAGAGCTCTCCTCATAGACTCTTGTGCTTTAGACCATATGGTGGAAATCAAGAAAACCTTTTCATTCCTGGACTCTCACAAAAGAATTCCCATCCACATGGGAGATGATTCTTGGATCATTTTGAAAGGAAAAAGCACTGTAAAACTTCAACATGGAAGCTTTTTTGATGTTCTGTATGTACCCTCCTTGTCCTCCAATCTGTTGAGTGTATATCAAATGAAACACCCAGGAGTGGCCAAGAGAGTTTCTTTTAGCCCAAATGGTGTTAATATCTTAGATATTGCATCTGGGAAACTCATAGCAATAGGTATAGAAAACCATCATTCTAAGACCTATGAGTTTTCAAAGTTTTTGCTAGATGCAAAACCCACTGCTCTTTTGAATCATCGGAATGGGGTCAGTAGGATTTGGCATGAGAGATTTGGTCATTTGAACTTCAAATATTTGCATCAAATTCAGAAACATTCCATGTTTGAAGGCCTCCCAATCATCAAAACTTCCACTTGAATTTGTAAAGGTTACACTGTCGGCAAACACCCTGAGCACAAATTTGATCGGGGAAAGGAAAGCTGTGAAACATGTATTTTGGGTATGATCTGATATGACATCATCATAACCATGCCTAAAACCTCCATGAGTGGTTCAAGGTATGTGCTCACCTTTATTGATGACTTCTCCATATTCACTTGGGGTTTTCTTCCTAAAGAAAAAATATGAGGTTCTTGAAAGATTCACTAAATTCAAGGCATCTATGGAGAATTCCTCTAGGAGGAAGATAAATTTTCTCAGATATGATATTGGAGGAGATTATATCAAGTCTGAGATGATGTAAATATGTGATAAATATTGGATCCAAATCTAACACTCCATTCCCTACACACCCCAGCAGAATGGTGCAGCAAAAAGGAAAAACTGGGCCCTCAAAGAGATGACTACCTGCATGTTGGAAGCCAAAGTTTTGTCACATACCCTCCCTCCTTAGAGGAGAAACATGACCATTATTCCACACATTTGATGAATGTGCATCCAGCTCAAAGCTTAATTTATTTGTATTTGTGTAAAAATTCCCCCAACTTCCCAATACCAGAGAAATTGGTCATGTCGGTGATCCATTTGACGATCCACGAATAAAATATCAGAGGATATCAAATAATAGAGAAGGATCACAACTAAAATTGATTGTCACAATCTGTTCCACATATGGAAATAGATCGATGGTGGATAATAAATCTTGCAAGAGTCAATGGTGTGGAAAATTGAATCTACAGGATCGGGGAAATATGAAAATTTTGGCCCCTCATTCTGCATCCCACATTCCGCATTCCAGATCCCATGAATTTAATCCTGCATGTGGAATAGACTATTGTGGAATTAGTTATCAAGAAACCAGATCCCACATTCTTGCATTCCCGCATCTCGCATCTTGCATTCCTGCTTGCAAAAAGGTGAGTTGTAGAAGGAAATGTGTAGGGAAGGGAATCCATAGAAGGGTGTTTCTATATCCTGTATCCTGCATTCCGCAAGTTGTGGAAAGGAAAGGTTGCAGAAGGAAATTTCTACAGTAATTCAACTTTCTAACATAACTCTTGGGTATATTTGATCATTCATACCATCACCAATCTGCCCATCTCAACACCATAACTTAGTTTAAAAATGAATTGAACGAAACATATATGGATGCATACAATTTCAATTATACAATGAAATCAATTCATCAATTCAACAAATTAAACATGTTCATCATATTTCATGAAGAAAATACAATCTGCAAAGATTAACACAGAGATATGTATCTTTAAAAGAAGTTGTTCTGCAACCAGCTACATTGCTGCAACGTTCCACCCAACCATAGGCCAGTGCACTCATCAATCTGTCAGTAGCACTTCCAACCCCGAGATGTGCATGAATCCCACAAGGAATAAGGGATACTAGAAGGCTCACACATAGCCAAGAATACAACCAAGGTTTACCCAAGCCAACACAATTGGGTTTATCAGGCTATAAATGAACAAGCCAATATACTATTGGTTTTATCAGACTGCAGTCAATCAATCCAACATTCTCATCAAGGACCATCTAATCCAACTAATATATGGACTTATCAGGCTGCAAAGGAGATGGAAAACCTTAACTACTAAGCTAGTGAGCTCAACCACCGAGCTGTGAACTCCTGCACTAGATCAAGCTTGGATCCTAAAACATCTACACACCCAACACAAGGAAGCATCCCCTTCTCTGCTACACAGTCCCTCAGCATATTCCTTCCATTCCAAAGTTGTTTAGGGTATGCAAAGAAAAAATAATCCCCTCTAGATCTATTTGTGAGGTTTCCTCATACACTAGGTTTATCAAGCTAGTTCATATCTAATCCACTCTAGGCCATTTCAAACCAAGGAAAAAATATGCACACACACAACAAATCACAAGGTTAACACATCAACAGATACTTCTACTTGCTCTATGACAGAGGAAACCATTGCACAACAATGCTTAGGATGATAACAAATAGGAAAATAACACAGAACAAAACATAGTTCTACAAAATCAATGAATCAACACAGAACAAAACACAATTCTTCCAAACAGGTGAACACATAGTGCACATGCATAGGATGGAATAAGGAAAAGAAAATTATGAATCGACCAAAATGTTTTGGGTGAGAAAACTAGATGATGGACTATGCACATGCTCAATGCAAAACAAAACCCAAGAAACAGAAAGCATGAAGGATGGATGAACAAAACATCTCGTCATTCCCCACAACGTGAGGGAAGATGAAAACGTGAGTGCATGAGAAAATGGGCATACATTTTCTGGGAGTTTTCTTTTGACACATGAATTTTCCCCCATGATTCAAGGTTAAACATTCCCCCTCCTTGTTCCTTAGGAAATCATGCCCCCATATCATTATTTGTTGCAGTGACATAGCTGGTTGTGGGTTTTTTATTTAAATTCCATATTTGTATGATGTCCAAAATTAAATACTATTCTTTACTTAGCACCATAAACTATAAGAATCAACCTTTATCACCTATACACAAACATCAATCAATGGCAGGGCCTTCGCCTTGAGCTCCTTTCCATGATTCCATACAATATTTCATCATATATATTTAATGCAAAACGAGGGTTGAAACTAGGGTGTTACATTCCCCTCCCCCTTCAACAACACTGTCCTTGGTGCTTTACAAAATTGACCAAAAATGCTACACTATAACCTCCCTCTGTGCTCTATAGAATTGAACAAAAATGGATGTTCCAATCGCATGGCATCCTCCAGCTCTTATGTAGCCTCTTCAGGGCTGTAGTGCTCCCATTTCACCTTTAACTGACCTATGGCTTAGTTCCGGAGCATTGTGACCTTCCTGGTGAGGATGCGCATTGGCTCGATTTGGAATTCTCCCTTGGTTTCCACCTTAATCACATCCCAATTTATCACATGGTTAGGATAATGTACATATCTCTTAAGCAAAGAAACATGAAAAAAATTATGATCCCTAGTGCTATCAGGTAATGCAAGTCTATATGCAATTGGCCCTATTCATTCAAGCACTTAAAATGGCCCACAGTATCTAGGTGATAGCTTGGAACAACTTCCAAGCTTCAAGTAACTCTTATTTTCCCTCACTCCGAGGTAAACATGATCCCCAACACTGAACTCTATGTTCACGCTATGCTTATCTGCATAGCTTTTCTATCTGTCCTGGGTTGCTTTTAAATTCTTTCTGATCTTTACAACCTCCTTCTCCATCTCCTTGAGAAATTCTGGACCAAGCACAACCATGTTCACTAGATTATCCTAAGTTACTAGTGTCCTACAACTCCTTCCATACAAAGCTTCATATGGACTCATCCCCAAAGATGCTTGTTGTCCATTGTTATAAGCAAACTCTACCAAGTGTAAATAATCTTTCCACTTGGTTGGTTTGTCCATCACATACATGCAAAGCATGTATTCAAGCACTTGGTTAACTCTTTCTGTCTTCCCATCAGTATGAGGATGGTAGGTAGGGCTGAAATTCAACTTTGTTCCCAAATATGCAAACAATCTGTTCAAAAAATTGGAAGTGAACTTAATCTTTTTCAGAGACTATTGCCTTAAGCAATCCATGCAATTTGAAATTCTCTTTCATGAAGATCTTTGCAATGTCATCAATCTTATGTGTATATTTAAATGGTATCAAATGTGCTTCCTTTGTCAACTTGTCCACCACAACCATGATGGAATCATGTTGTCTCCAATTCATTAGCGATCATGCAATAAATTCCATGGAAATAACTTCCCATTTCCATTTTGGAACTGGCAAAGGCTATAAAAAACCTACTGGGTGTTGATGCTCAACCTTCAGCTACTAACATTTCATGCACCTTGAAATATATTCAGCCATGTCCTTTCTCATACATAGCCAAAAGTACTGCTTTATAGCTGTAGCAATTGTCTTCTGATATCCTGGGTGACCAGAATATGGAACTTGATGGATCTCATCCAAAACAACCCTCCTCAAATCTGCTAAGGAGTCCATCTTCTTCTAGTTTATATCTCTCATGCTTATTTTCAAGGATTTGCTGCTACAACTTGTCTTTTACCTGTGCATACAATTCATCTTCAGCGGCATCATTAAGAATCTGCTCTCTCAAATCTGTCTAGCAAATACTAAGAGATGCCACATGCATTTCCTGCACCTTCCTATTGAGTGCATCAACTACCTTATTCTCTTTTCCTTTTATGTGTTTGATTTCAAAATCAAACTCACATAAAAAATCCAGCCATCTAGCTTGCCTAGCATTTAGAGCAGGCTAATCAAACAAATACTCCAGAACACAATGGTTTGTTCTTAGCTCATTTCTTCTTCCTATCAATTAATTCCTCCACATCTTGAGAGCATATACTATGGATACAAGTTCCATATCATGAGTGGAATAGTTCTTCATGCTCCTTCAACTTTCTTGACTCATAACATATCACATGGTTTCCTTGCATAAGAACTCCTCAAAGTCCTTAACTGCATGCATTAGTGCACACCACAAAATATTTCTCTGGGTCTACAAATTTCAAGACTAGTGCACTTGTGAGAAGATTCTTCAACTACTAGAATCTTTCTTCACAGCTCGATGTCCATTCAAACTTTATCCCCTTCCTTTGTAAAGAAGTGATGGCATGTGCAACCTTGGAGAATCCTTCAATGAATCTCCGGTAGTATCCTATAAGTCCCATAAAATATTTTACATCTATCACATTTCTTGGAGTAGGCCAATTCATAATGGCTTCAATCTTGTCAGGGTCCAAAAATATACCCTCTTCTGAGATATTGTGACCCAAATACTGAATTCTATCTTTATAGAAGTCACACTTGCTCAACTTTTCATACAATTGATGCTCGCTAGGAAATTGTAATGTCAATCTCATATGCTCTGCATGCTCTTGTTCATCCTTAGAATGTAGCTAGTGCATTTGTGAGACTAAATGGTACCACTACAAACTCATAATGTCCATACCTTGTTCTGAAGGTTGTCTTATGAATGTCTTCATCTTTGAATCTCACTTGATGGTAACCAGATCTCAAGTAAATTTTGGAAAATACCTTTTCTCCTTTCATTTGATCAAAGAGGTCATCAATTCTAGGAAAAGGATATTTGTTCTTCTTCATGTCTTTGTCCAGTTGTCTGTAATCAATACACAATCTGAATGTACCATCTTTCTTGTTCACAAACAGAACTGGTGCTCCCCAAGGAGACACACTCGGCCTAATATACTTCTTCTCCAACAACTCTTGCAACTGCATCTTCATATCTGTCATTTTCAGTGTACTCATCCTGTATGGTGTCTTGGACAATGGTGTTTCTCTTAGAACAAGTTCAATTGTGAATTCGATGTCTCTCTTTGGAGGAAGTCCTGATATCTCATCAACAAAAACATCCCTAAAATATTACAATATAGGATAGTCCTCCAATCTAATGGTTTCATTCTCTGCTGCCTCCACAACATGAGTTGCATACACTCTGCAACCCTTCCTACAAAACTTCTTCAACTGCATTGCTGAAATATGCCTCACAGAAATCACCTTTGGAATGTCTCTTACAACTATTGGGTTCCCTTCCTCATCCTTGCATTTAGAAGTCTTATTGTAATAGAAAATATTTACCCTATGAGCTTCTAACAAATCCTTCCAATGAGAACATAATAGGAACCAAGTGGTAGAACATTCATATCTACACAAGTGACCAATCCATTCATCATCAATGGACATTTTCCCACCACTTCACTAACCTTTCTCTTAGTTCTAGTGGCTAGTTGAAATAACCATGAATTGCTATGCTTTACTTTCTTAAAAGCACAAATCTCCACTACTCTAGGAGAAATGTAACTATGAGTATAACTAGGGTCAATCAAAATAGAAATAGATTGCTCAACAATCTTACCTACAACTTCAACCACAGTTGAATAGTGATCTTCCTGTCGATCCTCTAGTGCTGCATAGATTCGAGGGACAACCATTACTACTTGACCCACTATTTCTACTTCTTGAATGTTGTAAGATGGCCTTTCATTCTCATTCTCAAGTGGGAAATAACTACGCATGTAAGGTCCTCCACATTTCCAATATTGGAGTGGTGCTAAGCCCTGTTGTGGATCTCTTGGCTCATCTCCCACCACTGTAGCTGGCTACTTCTAGTGATTCTTGAAGTTAGAAGGTTTGAAACCTTTCTTCCTTTGGTCAAACTTATCATTCTTATTGTACTTTCATGTGTTATGATAATCAAGTTTACCTTTGATTTTCTCATAGAAATACTTAGCTTTCCTTATTGCTTCTTCTAGAGTTCTAGGTTCATAAAACATAATTCTGTCTTTATAAGACTGAGGCAATCTACTCAGGAAAAGATGGATTTTCACCTTATCATCTTTGATGTACCTGAAAAACCTCAATAGGTACAAGAACTTTTTTGCATACTCTTCCATGGTCTGCTGTCCCAATCTAAACTCATGGAATTCTTTGATCTTATCATCATAGTACCTATCAAAGAGGTACTTCTGCTTGAAATACTTTTGGAACTGTTTCCACTCAATCTACCTTTCATTAATATTCTTCACTTTCCTGAAGTGCTCCCACCATATGGATGCTCTTCCAATCAACTTGAATATGGAAACTCTACCCTTCGTATTTCCTGAAGAGTCTTGGACTTGAAAATATTTCATCATCCCAAGAATCACAGATTCATCTTCTTGACCATTCTTTATCTCACCATTGAAGGTAGGAGGCCTTGCCTTCCTACATTCATCTCATGAACAGTTTTGGTAGCACCTCTTTCTCTTATTCTCATGAGAAAAAGAAGTTGAACCACCAGTGGATCCTTCAGAGTCAGATGACCCACTAGGAGATCTCTTTCTTCCTTTAGCAGTGCTCTTACTTCCTTCTAGTCTCACTGTTCATTCCCCATAGTTCATTTGCCTCTGAATGTCTGTCAAACTCTATAGAATGGCTGCATTCAGCTGATTCTTCTCCTCTAGCACCTTAACCATTCTTTCATTTTCTACCCTGTGAATTTGCATCTCCACCCTTAGGATTCTCATGGTGGCAGAAAAACCTAGAGGAGTATCTTTAAACCTCCTCCCATTAGACTTTGTCTCAGCATTTCCAATTTGGACATCTTCCTCGATAGCATCTTCCTCGTGTTCATTGGGGTTCTATGGATCATCGCACCTGTCAGTTCTCATGTCTCAGTTGAACCAACTTTACTGAACTTACCTATTTGGAATGCTGCCCTACTACTATAGTCTGCAAAATGTGTTAGTAACAAAATTGTTAGATAATTTCAAAATTAAAACCACTTACCCACTACCTAAGGAAGTTTTCTTTGTTACGCAACTTAACAATATTTTGAAACCATTTACCAATAGATATTCTACCTATTCAAATTGAACCATTTAGGCCCTAGCATTGCAACAAGAAGCTCTGATACCACACTCGTATGTCCCCTCCCGCCTCAGAGGAGAAACACAACTATCGTTACACACATTTGATGAATGTGCATCCAGCTCGAATCTCAATCTATTTGTCTCTATGTAAAAATTCCCCCAACTTCCCAATAGCAGACAAATTGGTCCTATCAGTGATCCATTCGACAACCTATGAAGAAAATCACAGAGGAGATCGAATGACGGAGAAGGATCACAACTGAAATCGATGGTCACAATCTATTCCACATCTGGAAATAGATCGACGACGAAGAATCAATCCCACAAGAGTCAATGGTGTGGAAACTTGAATCTGTGGGATCAGGGAAATATGAAAATTTTGGCCCCTCATCCTGCATCCTGCATTCCGCATTCCACATCCCACATGCAAAATAGACTATTGTGAAAATAATAAATTATGGAATTAGAGAACAAGAAACCACATTCCACATTTTCGCATTCGCACATCCCACATTCTCCCATGCGGAAAGGTGAGTTGCGGAAGGAAATATATGGGGAAGGGAATCCATGGAAGGGCATTTCTACATTCCGCATTCCGCATTCCACAAGTTGCGGAAAGGAAAGTTTGTAGAAGGAAATTTCTACAGAAATTCAACCTGCTAGCATGAGTCTTGGGAATATTTGATCATTCACGCCATCACCAATCCAACCATCTAAACACCATAACTTAGTTTCAAGATTCATTGAATGAAACATACATAGATGCATACAATTTCAATTATATAGTAGAATAAATTCATCAATTAAACACATGAAACATGTTCATCATATTTCATGAAGCAAATCCAATCTGCAGAGATTAACACAGAGATACTTATCTTTAAAATAAGTTGTTCTGCAACCAGCTACGTTGCTACAACGTTCCACCCAACCATAGGCTAGTGCGCTCATCAATCTCTCAGCAGCACTTCCACCCTTGAGCTATGCATGATTCCCATAAGGAATAAGGGATAGTAGCAGGCTCACACATAGCCAAGAATACAACCAATCTCATCCAAGCCAACATAGTTGGGTTTATTAGGCTATAAACAAAAAAGCCAATATACTGCTGGTTTTATTAGACTGCATTTAGTCAATCCAACATTCTCATTAAGGACCAACCAAGACAAATAATAGATGGATTTATCAGGCTTCAAAGGAGATGGAAAACTTGAACTGCTAAGCTAGTGAGCTCAACCACCCAGTTATGGACTCTTGCACTAGATCAGGCTTGGATACTAAAACATCTACACACCCAACACAAGGAATCATCCACTTCCCTGCTACATAGTCCCTTAGGCTATGCCTTCCCTTCCAGTGCTATTCAGGGTGCACAAAGAAGAAAACCAACCCTTCTATATCTATTTGTGAGGTTCCCTCCTACACTAAGTTTATCAAGCTAGTTCAGATCCAATCCACTCCAGGCCATTTCAAACCAAGGAAAAAATATGCACACACATAATAGATCACAAGGTTAACATGGAAACAAAAACTTCCACTCACTCCAGAAGATACCATTGCACAAAAATGCTCAGGATGATAACAAATAGGCGAACAACATAGAACAAAACACAATTCTGCAAAATCAGCGAATCAACATAGAAAAAAACATGGTTCTGCCAAAAAAGAGAACACACAATGCGCATGCACATGATGGAATAGAGAAAATAAAAATCTGAATCGACCACAACGTTTTGGGTGAAAAAAACCATAGGATGGACTGCACACATTCTCAATGAAAAACAACACCCAAGAAACATAAAGCGTGAAGGATGGATGAACAAAATGTCCCGCCGCTCCCTACAACTTGAGGGAAGATGAAAACGTGAGTGCATGAGGAAATGTACATACATTTTATGGGTGTTTTATTTTGACACATGGGTTTTCCCCCATGGCTCAAGGTTAAACATTCCCCCTCCCTGTTCCTTAGGAAATCATGCCCCCATCTCATTATTTGTTGCATTGACATAACTAGTTGTGGGTTTTTAATTTAAATTGCATATTTATATGATGTCCAAAATTAAATGCTATGCTTATCTTAGAACCATAAACCATAGGCATAAACCTTGATCACCTATACACAAACATCAATCAATGGCAGGGCCTTGTCCTTGAGCTCCTTGCCATGATTTCATACAATATTTCATCATATTTATTTAATGCAAAACAGGGTCAAAACTGGGGTGTTACAAGGTTTGGATGAAAATATTTTGGTTGAGGAAATGAATTTTGCTACTTACATTTAGAATAAGGTACCTCACTCTTCCGTGAAATTAAAAACTCTTTTCAAAACATACTTTGGGAACCAACCAGATGTGTCCAATTTCAAAGTTTTCGGGTCCACTGCTTGGGCTCGAATTCCAATTGACAAGAGGAAGGCTTTGCAACCACAGAGTATTGAGTGTGTGTTCATTGGGTATCCAGAGGAATCAAAGGGATACAGACTTATTAATATCAGAAGCAAACAGATATTCATTGAGAGAAGTGTCTGCTTTGAAGAACTTCTCCAATAGGTAGAACTAGTCGAAGAAGAAACTACTGAAATTCCCTCATGCTCTGTTGATCATTCTGATGATGAAAATGGGAGTGAAGGCTCTAATATTTCAGATCTGATATCTGATACCAGTGACCATAATATATCATACTCTCAATCATATTCAAATTTTCCCACCCATCTCTCAAAATGGGCCAAAAAGACACTCACTTCCGTCGGGAAAAACATTGGAAATCCTGCTGATCCAAGAAGAACCCAGTCAGATTTTCAAAGAGCAGGTATTTCTCTTTCTTGTCATGATTTCTCTCTATTTGAGACATATTATTTAATGATTGGTTCTAATCCAAATTCCTACTACCATGCTCAGAAATATCCGAGATGGAAAGGTGCAATGGATGAAGAGTTTAACTCTCTTCAGAAAAATGCAACTTGGGAGCTAGTTTCCCTTCCACCTTGGAGAAAAATCATTCAATGCAAGTGAGTATATCAGATAAAGGTTGCTGCATATGGAAAATATGTAATTGAAAAGCATGTCTGGTTTCAAAATGGTTCTTCCAAGTCCAAGGGTGGACTATCATGCGACCTTTGCACCGGTGGAAAAGATGGATTCCATAAGGCTAGTTTTGGCCATTTCTCCATCCAAGCACTAGGAGGTGCATCACATGGATGTCAAGAGTGATTTTATTCATGGATACCTACAAGAGGAGATATACATGAAGCATCCTAAAGGCTATACATTAGATGTTTCCTTGGTGTGTAAGTCACATAAATATTTATATGGGTTGAGACAGGCCCCAAGATCTTGGTATGCCAAAATAAATGCCTTTCTGCTCTCACAAAAGTTCCAGAGATGCAAATATGATCCTAGTGTATATTTACAGCAGTATGAAGGTAATATTCTGATAATAGTATTGTATGTGGATGATATTTTGATAATAGGAAGCACACTTTCTTAGATTGCCTTTATAAAAATTGCTCTTCATGATGCTTTTGAAATGAGCGATTTGGGCCTACTGAGATAGTTTATCGGGCTTGAAATATCTCAAGAATATGATAGGATAATAGTAAATCAGTAAAAATATGTTTCATACTTATTAATTAAGTTTAACATGGCTGATTGTAAGGATGCACCATTTCCTTTCCTCTCAAAAATCAGTCTTGAAGAGGGAAAATCCACTCTACCCATGGATTCCACCATTTACCGCTAGTTGATCAGAAGCTTGCTATACTTGACACATTCAAGGTATGAAATTTGTTATGTCATGAATTTTGTATCAATATATATGAAGCAGCCTCATAATCTCCATTGGAAGGTAGCCAAGAGGATCCTTCAATACATTTAGGGCACTAGATCCTACGACATTCACTATGCTGTAGATTCTGAGTTAGAGTTGGTCGGTTTTATAGATTCCAATTGGGAAGGGGATACCATAGATTGGAATTCCACTTTCGAGTATGTCTTTATGTTTGGTGGTGGCCCCATTTGATGGTCTTGTAAAAATTAGGCTTCCATTGCACTTTTTTCAGCAAAGGCCGAGTATAGGGGAGCAGTAAATGCTTGCATCCAGGAAGTTTGGTTGCAAGGCATTTTGTCTGAGTTTGATAATGGTAGTGCTTTATCCATAGTCATATTTTGTGACAACAAAAGTGCTATCAAGATATCAACAGATCTATTTCAATGGAAGAGGACCAAACATGTTGAGATCCAAATGCACTACATCAGGGAGTTGCTGCATGACATGACAATTGTTTTGCAATACTTCCCCATAGATGAGGAGATTACAGATATTTTCACCAAGAACTTTACTGAGAAAAAATTCAATTAACTTCATTCAATATTGGGGGTGAGTTCACCAGGGTGACCAATTACTTGTTTTGGTGTTCATCTTGAGGGGTGTTTTTGTTCCCATTGGGTTTTCCCCTTTTCTCACTTAACATTATTTTGAGCATTTTAGAGTTACTTTTGTACAGAGTGACCTGAATGGAACTTCTCCATCCAAGTTACGACACTTCATATGTTGGTACACAAAAGGACACTTTTGGATTGAAGGTTTCCTAAACACTATAGATGGGAATGGCATGAGATGCATTCACTCTCCAACCAGCTTGTCATTTTACTTTTCTATGTGTGGATTGACATACGCGACTATGTCCATTGAAACTCATGTAAGCACACAACTATCTTCTTTGACAACCTGCGTACTGTACACAACTATGCTCATTACAACCCGTGTACATATCTGTATGTGGGTTTCCCTTAAAGAAACTCGCATGTTATACACGGGTTGCCAGTATCAATAGTTGTGTACACATCCATTTGAAATTAAAAATAATAAAACACGATTAATGGATATTTTTTGAGCCTTAATCATTAACCAACTCAACTGTCTCAACCTCCTCAACCTTCGAAATTACTCTATTTCTAAAAGTATAAATAGAGGCCTTGGGAAGGGCATTAAAAGAATCCATATTGGAGAGCAAAGTTATGTTGGTGGTATATCTTCAGAAGTCTTTGGAGCAGCATAACTCAGAGTCCTTTGGTTGCAGAGGAGTCCTTGTCTCAGGCATTGGGTTGTACACTTATCTCATTCACTATTGTTAATAAAGATAATTCTTCTTCCAACTTGGTGTTGAGTCTCTTTCATGTATCATGTTTAATGAATATTTTTTATTAAGCACTCTATATATTGTTCATCTAACCTATCATATATACATATGTAAGATTGTACTTGGAGAATTTTATCTTTGCAGGTGAAGGAGGTGCATACCTAAAAGCTTTTGGAAAGAAGCATAGTGGGAGAAGACAAAGCTTGGATCAACCATCGATAATTGGGTGAGTCCAACATATCTTCCTATTTCCTTTCTATACTTTAAAGCTGATTGTATGCAAGTTTTAGAAGTACATTGGTAACCCCAGACCCTAGGTTACAAGGGTGTTTATTCCTGAACAACAGAACTGGAGACCATACTGGGGATCCTAGACTACTGTGGGTTATTTCTGTAGATCAGTAGCCAATATTTTCCTTGATTTTATGTGTGGTGTCTTGTCTTGGTTCTTGCATAGAGTGGTGTCTGAAGAACTTGCAAATTTTTCTTTTTATTAGAAATTTTTATACCTGCACGCGGGTTGCTCTTACACAAAGTCCTGTATAGAGGCCTGGGTACTTGGGTTGCTCTCTAGGATAGTCACGTTCAGTAGGCGGGTTTCCCTTGTACACAGTTACATACAAGCTTGAGCTTTAAAATTTTTGGGTTAGGGTTTGCTTTTCCCTATCCCTTTATAAATTTTGTTTTCAGGTTGGCCTTCTTTATAGAAATTTCACTGTGATTTTGATGACCTTGTTAGCCATACCTTGTGCTTTCTTGTAAATCCCTTGAGTCCTTATTTGTTTGGATTGTCTTTCTATTAGCAACTTGAAGTGGATATGCCTATTGGGTTATAGGTTCAAGTGTTGGTTGTCTGAATCAGTGATCAAGGATCTAGGCACTGTATATCCCATTCTAGTTTTGGATAGTATTTGGCTTGCCACTTGCCTTTGTGTGATCTCAGTGATTTCCTTTCATTTTGTCCGCCCAAGCTAGGGTTCCAAGTCTTCCTTAGGTGGTTGATTTTTGGTTTTATTAATCTGTTTACTTCACTTTGCTTACTTTATACAGTTAGTTTAATTCAAGCGTACTCAATTTTTGTGCATTTAGGTGCATAGTAGTCTTTGAACATTTTAAAAAGTGAAAAGAAAACATTTAGAAGCTTTTGCATTTGATTTTGCATAAAGTAGTTTTATTTTTAGTTTTTAGAGTATAATCTCAAAAAAATACAAAAAATATATCTTAGTGTTCTCTTTATCATTTCATTTTCACCAATTTACATTTACAAAGAACAATGAGGGCTTGGTTTTTTTTAGTGATGATTTGCTTTGGAAGTATACACCTTTGCTTTTTATATTTCTTATCGATTCAAAAACATCATAGTATTTCACTCCACTTGCCCTCTAAGTAAAAATAGCCCTTGAAATGAACGTAATAATTAAAATTTATTAGTAATATTTATTTTTTAGGGCCATACACCTACTAGCTTAGGATAGATTTGTGGGATAGGAAGTTTAAACTTCCCATAAGTATTTAAATTTAGACATAGTGGGCTAAGCAATAGGTAAATCCTTCTTTTTATCGATAGTATCTAGGAAGCTCCTCTCAAACGGGAGTCAAGCAAAAGGCCGCATGGAAGCATTGGACTGAGGAGATAACCCTCTGATTCCTTGTCAAAATGTAAATCAAGATTTTTATGCATCTAGGGATTCTGTCCTAGACAGAGTTTCAGACTCAGCTACCTTGCCCATGTGTATGAATCAGGCTTGTGACTGTCGCCCCAGACTATTGGTATAGTTAAGGTAGCTTCTAGTCTCTTGACATCTAGGGTTCATACATACGTAAACCGGAAGGCTATTTCTGGTTCACCTAGGACAGGCTTGGAAGGCAACCCTTGTTGAAAGTGTAGGAGGGAAGTGGGTGATTCCTCCGCTTTTGCCTAAGAACCTCTTCAAGGACGCCAAGTAATTGTTCTTCAGCTTTCTTTGGGAAAGTATATCTTTTACCCTTTTTGACTGTTGACACTTTAGGAATTTTCGTAGTGATTTCTCTGTGGTTTGTCTATCTTTAGCTATCCTTAGGGTTTTAATTGAAAATTTTAAAATCGTGGAGGACCAACCTATTAGAAGGTCACGGAGGTTGCAAAACCTTCCTCCTCTCATTGCATTGGAACCTCCACCTCCACCTCAAAGGCGTAGATTGGACACAGACGGTTCATTTCAACCAATAGGAGTAAGTGAAGTTCTGGGTGATCCAGAACTTAGGGCAAACTGTTTTGATTTTAACACAGTTGAGATAGAATACTTGCAGGCTAACAAGTTTGCAAGGAATTTTAATATACCCTTGACTGAATTAAACGTTCCTGTGATTGTCCAGGTTCATCCTTTTGATCCACCCATTTTTGGTGTCCCTGTGGGTAGGATAATGTGTACTGTAGGAGAAAGCTGTTTTGTTTGCACCTCAGCCACTACGGTTGAAGGGGTACTACCTCCCTCGACAAGTGCCACTAGATCTAGTATACCTACTATGCCCTTAACTCCAGTTGTTAGCACTCAGAATGTACCTAGGTTGTAAAAGGTAAATCCCAAAGGTAACAAAAAGAATCACTTCAAAAAGAACCTGTCTTTTCTTTCTAGAGGGGGATCTCTCAAATATAAATTTAATAGGGCCATATATTGGAATCAATACTTTAAAATTATGCAGGTGGTTGAAACAACACATATAACCATTGGGCAATGGAGTCAAATAGATAAAGATAACACAAATCTTTCATACATGATATTTCAACAAAGGAAAGATAACCATCCACTTACAGTCATTCATTGATTTCAGGCAAATAAGAAAGCATGAAAAATCCATCAATATAGAGCATCATAAGATGAATTCCATATCAAATTTACCAAAAACATTTATAAAATATCTGAAATAATAGCCAGAACATAACAAGTATGAATTCTGAAACTATTCAACACTACATTTCAGATATGAAGAAAACAAAATGGAAGGTTGGCACTTAGAAGACAATCACATAGAAAGGAAAGGCACAGATTGTAACATAAATGACACAAGAATCTTCGATGAACAACCAGCATTCAGCTTTGTTATTTAAAAAATTATATGTCCTCAAAAAACACATCGATCAAACATATGGGTTCTAACCCTTAATACATTAAGTAAAGTCAAATATATACACAAATAACTTCTTCCTAAAAAGATCAATAACTGAATAATCTGTTAATCAAAGTTTTTTGTAACTATATCCCTAACAACTAGGAATAAAACTACATACTTCGATTCTGATAACAGATCGTTTAATTATAATCAACTTGGTGACAGCAAGGCCTGAATAAGCAGCTCCACAACACGCAACAATTGTTTTCAAGGATGAAGAATATACTTGGTTTGCCAGAATATTTCCATGGTCCTACATTGTTCTGCACTTGGCATATCATATTCTGTCATTTATTTGATAGATACTTCCAGATCCACATAGGCCTCATAAGATACCGTGGAAAACCCTCCACTAACGATAAAAAACTTTTGCAATATTTCGAAATCCTCTATCAATTCCTCTACAATAATTTTTTCAGTCAGTCCTTTTACCAAGTCTTCAAACTTGGAATGGTCCATGCATCTTTGTACTAATAGACTATGATAATGCTCTTGAGAAAATAATCTTCCCTCATCGTCCCAGAAAGAAGGGATGCCATCTTCAAACAACTCCTTAAAAGCACGACTGAAATCATTTATCTATGAAGACATAGCATTTGCTTTATCCTGCACCACCTTCACGAGATGATGTTTGTTAATAAATTTCTTCGACCATAGTACAATAGCTACTTTTTCCTTAATTCCCATCTCCTGCAACTTTCGATATGTTAGAGAATTCAAAAAATTTAAAGCATTTTGAGCTGTGTTTAAACGCTTCTTCTCCATGGTCTCGTTTGCCAACTTTAGTCTTTGAGTAGCTAAATTGACTGATACACTTTGATCATCAATAAAATTTAGATAGTGCCTAAACTTAGTAACTGCCACAGATAATGTATCCCAAACTATATGCTTAGCTCCTTATAGAGGATCTTTTCCTGTACTTCTTTCCTTCAACTCATTAAACTTTTCCTACAACTGGATTTCATTATTTAATATTTTATTCTTATTTTCAATCATTCTAGCCAATTCTAATTTAATCTTCTCATTTTCTTCTTTCAATTCCTTGATTTCCACATCCTTCAAACTTACCTGGGACATAGACACTAATAGATCATCAGCATAAAATTCACTTAAAGGTTTTTCAATATTCAAAAGGGATAAATCTGTATCAGCAGGACTCTGGCTCATTAGTTCTTCCATAATTTCATTTTCATCATTTTGATCTTTTTTCAACTTTGAAATTTGGGTCATCAATTCGGATATTTCCATTTCCTGTTTTCTTTTTTCTTCCTGCAGTTTCAAAGCTTTACCTTTGTAATCCATCATCTCTTGATAAACTCTATCTTTTCCTTCTTGCAATGTAAATAATTATGTGGACTAAGCATGTTCATTATTTGGAATCTTAAGCTTCTTTTTTAATACTTGGATGGTATTGTCTTTTTCTTCCAAAAGCTTTTTGGTGGCTTGTGCATTTCCTGGTTCACTTCCCAAGCTTATAACATTTTCCTATATCTTCTTAATCTGGATCAGATTTTCTTTATTCTCTACTTTCTCGTGTTTCAATTGGACTTCCATTTTATCTACAAGGGCTTGCAATTTGTTAGTTTTCATAATAGCATGTAATAAATCTGAATAAATAATATCTCCTGTCTGCTTATGAATTTGTATCTTGTCAAGGACACTAATTTTATCTAACCTTACTTTAATCTCATATACCTTTTTATCACTAACCATAGCGAACTTCAAGGTGTTCCTCTCCACATATCGAGTAGAAACCAATGATGTCTTTTGATTGACTAGACTTCTAACTCAAGGAAGTAGATTTTTGGTTTCCTCTGATGACTGCATCTGTTTTTCAGCATAAATTGACACGAACTCTGCTCAAGATTTGAAACTTAAACTGAGTTTTTCACTATCTTCTCCTCCAAAGGAATACTGATGCATTTGTACTGACTTATTTGGGAACAAAACTATTTTCTTTCAATCCTCTGCAATTATTTCTCCTAAAACTTGATCATCCTGAGAATGTGTTTTAATATTTTTACATGAACTGTTTTCATCCACATCCATATTCTCAATCTCAGAAAGACTTCTTTTATTTAAAATGATAGGATTATCAGGTGCTTGAACTGTTGCAATCGACTCATTGCTCCTACTTTCATCAATTCCTGAACTTTCTTGAAAACAAGACAAATTGGCTATTTCCTCTAAACCTTCAACAACCTGATGATCGAATGGCTTGTTTTTATTTGATTGCTTCCTCTGAGAAATTATATGATGTGGATCATAATTGATTCTTTGTTCTTTCTGGAAATCCAGAATTTCTAATAACTTTTCTACAACCATCAGGGCACTTTTGTTTTTAAAAATAAATGGACCAACTTTAAGAGGAAATTTAATATTATAAGACTTTTTGAATGCTCCAAAATACTCCTCTTCTGCACATAATATCTTCCTCATGAACTCAAGTACAAAAATTCTTTGAGTCAGAAAAACAGGTAACTTGTATGGTTTCCCAATGAAACCATACACCCTCAAAAAAGTAAAATATTTATATAAGAACCCGTCTCCTATTCTATCTTCTAAGGATGACTGCAACATGAGTTTCATTTCTCCTAACACCCTTGGTAATACTTCATCAAACAACAATTTGTACATCTCAGACATACTGGTATTTACAAACTCAAACATATTGATTTGTTTTGGAATATTTGGATAGAAAATAATGGTCAAGAATTGTAATTCTAATACATTTGAACATAGAAACATGTTCAATAAGTATGACTGATATTTGAAAAACCTGACCTTTGAAAATTCGACTAACTGGACATGGATGACTTCAGCGAAGTACTCATCCAAATTGAAATAATGGACTAAATGAGACTCGGGATCAATTGAACTCATTCTCAATAAGAAACCTAAAACAACATCGTTGATATGAATGTCATCATCTAAACCTAAAATTTGACAAACCAAGGACATAACCAACTGCACTTTTTTTTTAAAAATGTTAACATTATACCGAAAAAAAAGACCCTCTAATGACTGACCTTCATTAAGAATACTGGACAGAAACCAACATCTAATTTCAGTTTTATAACTTTTGTACATTTCAACTAAGACAGAATCATTCATAGACTCACAATTGTTAGGGAAACTATCAGGTAGGTTAAGTATTCCATGAATGGATTTTGCATCAATCTTACAAAGTATTTTGGATGTGGTATGACTCATGATGACTCTTTCAGAAGGTGAATAACTGCTTGCACACCATTCAACAACTTTTGGAAATGGTAAATTTTGCTCAATGGAAAAATAATACAAAAAAAATCTGCAGAAAATCAGAATGTCATTTCCCTGCAAATTACACTGCCATAACCAGTCGATAGAGAATGATACATTTTCAACTGATAAAATTAGGTCACATACGTTTCTGGCTCTATCCACAACAAATTCCTCCCTTTCATCCATAACTCTACTTAAAACTCCTAACCCCTGTTCTCTTTCCATAATAGACAATGGTGATAATTCTTTGAATGAAGCTTAAGTGTTCTAAGGCTTACCTGTGACTGTGACTATAGATACATAAGGTTGACTTCAAAAAGATGGTGGGTTGTCTCCTCTGCTTTTCCTTAGCATACAAATAAAATGATTTTTTAAAACCAAGTCAACTTTACCTTTATATGACGGTCTATTCCAGAGCCTTCATTAAGCAGTTTTTCCTTAACTGCTTTTCTCCACAGAATTCACTTCGAGTCGCCATGTGGAATGTGGTTTACATTCAGCTACCCCCTTTCCATTTTAACCATCTCGTAACTTTATCCTCCGGAACTGATAATAAGAGTCAATGAGTTTTCACTTTTTCTGAAGCCATTGGATCGAAATTGGCTATACACATTCTGCTAGCCTTTTCTATTTTCTCAAACATGCATCTTTATCCAGCGGAGTATTTCTCAGCCATAGATTTTGTTTGCTTCATTCCATCACCATTCATCTTCAAGATTCATTAACCACATCCGCTTCTCCTTATCTCCTGCGCATCTTTATCTAGCAGATCTATTTTAAATCGTAGATCTTCATCTCAATCGCTTTACACCATCGGATTATGTACCAAATTAACCATTATGTGCAATTTAATAATAGAATCAAACTATTAAACTTAGCCAAGTTCATGTATCTTTTTATTATTATTCCATCATATTTTTTCCTCGGATGTTCAAAATAGAGGTGCTAACAACTGCCTCCAACTGGGGATGATATCCTCCCTATGATGTATCAAAGAACTCATAGATCAGGTTCCTGTCTCTAATCTTTGTAGCCAAACTTCCAAACTTTTACTTTTTATCTAATATATTTCTTTTAAAGAAAAATGGTTTACCTCCTAAATCTTAGGGCCTTCACTCCAGGATTAAAAAATATTCGGCTCACCATTTGTACTAATTTTAAGAAAACAAATATTTACAAACTATGGTACAACTTTACCTTCCACCATAGGACAGGTAATGCTTCAAAAATATTCCATTGACAAGGTTACTCTCCAAAGAAACCCCATTCGGATATTCCAAAAGAAATGCATTTTCCCCTCTGTGGCCTGCAATAACATAAGGACCTACCCACATGTGATCAAATTTTCCATGTTTATATTCTTTAGGAGCATCCCATTTTAACACCAGGTCATCAATCTGGAACTGTTCTTCTTTCATCCTTCTATCAAAAGTATTTTTCATTTTTTCCTGGTGTGTCTGCACTTTATCATAGGCTTTATTTCTTTGCTCTTCTAACTCAATGATTTCATTTATCCTTCACTGCATGTGGTTTGTCTCTTCTTGTTGCTCCTGAAAATATCTCATAACTGGAACACCCAAAGATGCTGGAAAAATAACTTCAGTTCCATATACTAGTTGGAACAGAGACATTCCAATCGCTCTTTTAGTACTGATCCTGTTAGCCCATAAATCATATTTAAGTTTGGCATGCCAAGATCTCTTATTATCTTCTAACAACTTCTTGATGATCCTTACCAGGTTCTTATTGGAAGACTCGGCCAATCCATTTCCTTGTGGATAATAAGTAGTTGAATGATTTAAGCTGATATGATATTTATGACAAAAATTAATCATCTTTTTGGATTTAAAGGCTGCTACATTATCAGTCACTATTCTTCTGGGGCATCCAAACCTAGACAATATATTTTCTTCAAGAAAATCCATAATTATTGTCTCAGTTTCTCTCCTAGTGGGAATTGCTTCGATCCATTTTGTGAAATAATCTGTGGCCATTAAAATTCATTTGTGTTGTCTTGAAGAATTTGGGTTTATTTCTCCAATGAAATCCAAACCCCACTACTGAAAAGGACCTTCTACTGTTATTGGATTAAGAGGAAGAGGAATTACCTTTCTTTTACCGTGAAAAATATGGCATTGATGAGATGTGCTAGTTTCTTTGTATACATCTGAAAACAATGTCGGCCAATAGTAACCCGCTCTCAATATTTTGTTTGTTGTCACCTTCCAAGAATGATGTCCTCCACAATATCCTTTATGAAATTATTTTATTGTATGCTGGACTTCATTTTCTAAAAGGCAATTGAGTAACACACCTCCAGGATCCTTCCAATAAAGATATAGATTTATAATACAAAACTTAGCACCTTTCAACTTCACTGATCTTGCTCTTGATTTACTCAATCCTACTAATGCTTGTAAATTTTGAAGAACGTGAACAATATCAGAGTACCATGGAGATGCAACAAAGTCAATCATTACTTCTACCCCTGTATCTAACTCATGAGACTGATTAGATAATAAATTGAGCTGTAAAGACTCACATTTTGAATCTGTCATCATTTTTTCCAATCCTTGCCCTTTAACCAACTTGGTAGGTTTAATCTCTATGTCATACTCTAGTAATGTCGTTATCCATTTCTCCATTATTTTTTCTTGGTCAGGTTGTGTGAGAATCCCTTTTACTGTAGCGGTTGGAACATGAGCAATTACATGTGAGTGAAGAATATACACCCTGAAATCTTTCAATGCTTTAACAAAAGCATAGGCCTGGTTCTCCATGATATCATATTTCAATTCTCCATCCCTCAACATCTTAATGAAAAATGCTATGGGTTTCTCCATGTTCTCATCATTCTTCTATAACAAAACTATAGCAATAGTATGTTCGGAAGCATAAGAAAATACTATAAAATCTTTAGTGAAATTTGGACTCACCAACACCAGAGCCTCTGAAATAGATTTTTTTTATTTCCTTAAAAGATCTCCTGGATTCCCCTATCCATTTTATCTCATGACCCTTTTTCAGCATATTTGTAATTTTCATTAATATTACAGCAAAACTGGGCACGAACCTTCTTAAAAAATTTACTTGTCCCAAGAATGATTGTATTTCTTTTTTGCTCCTTGGTTCTCCTACCTTCAAGATTGCACTGACTCTACCAGGATCGCTCTTTATTCCATCTTTAGAGATTATGTGGCCCAACAATGTTCCTTCTTCTAGCATGAAATTTGATTTCTTTGGATTCAATGATAAACCAAATTTCCTACACTTCATGAAAATGTTTTCCAAATGATGAATATGCTCTCTATCAAACCTTGAATAAACGGTGATGTCATCCATGTAAATTACCACAAATTTGCCAATTTCTCCTGCAAAAGCAATATCCATGGCATGCTGGAAAGTATCCCTTGCATTCATCAAACCAAAAGGCATCTTTGCTTACATAAAATTGCCCCATGGTGTAGTAAAGGAAGCCTTCTCTTGATCTTCAGGTAGCACCTTAATCTGATTGTAACCAGAAAAACCATCCATCATTGAAACTCTTTCTGGTCCTTCCACCTTCTACAATATATGATCCATCTTCGGCAAAGGATAATTATCTTTCATAGAGACCTTGTTCAAATTCCTGAAGTCTATGCAAAGCCTTATTTCTCCATTCTTGTTTCTAATAGGAACCAAATTAGCAACCCATCTTGAGAATCTTAAAGTCACGATAATTTTGGCATCAAATAATTTTGTAATTTCCTTCTCAATGACTAGTAGCAGCTTTGGGTTTATTCTTTTGAGCTTCTATCTGAAAGGATTTTCTCCAGTTTTGATGGGAATAGTGTGTTGTATTATTGAAGTATTATATTCCTTAAGGTATTCATAACTCCAGGAAAATACATTTGTATACCTTTTCATCAATTTCACATATTATTCTTTTTCCTTTGCAGGCAAATTTTTAGACAATTTCACAATCTTTGGATTTTCTTTAGTACCAATATTCCTATCTTCAACAGCATTATCAACAGGCTTCACTTTAGGATCTTTAGCAACATCATTTTGATCAAAAATGTTTTCTAAAGGGATCAAACCTCTTGATATAAAATTATTTTTCAATTGAATGATATCTTTCCCTCCTAAAGTTCCCTTCAAATTTTCAGTTCCATTCTTTTCTTCTTCACTTTCTTCAACAACTTGGAAATTTTTGCAGTTATCATTTTTAGCATCAATATGAGTATTTACAAATTCTCATGACAATTCTAAAAACTTTTTTATCTGCATATCATCCTCAAACACCTACCAATATTTAGAATTATCAAGTATAGATGGTCTATTTACAATGTCCACTTGATATTCCTTTCGACCAGCACTTGAGGTTTTGAATTTTCCAGTAGCTACTGCCAAAAAATCAGCTACTGTATTCTCATATCTAGGAACCACCTTAATTTTATGCTCTGTAAAAAAGTTACCAATCATATCCCTTACTTCATTTCTATAAGCTCTCATTCGAGGATTCCTGGTTTGATAACTATCATTCACCTGATTTATCACCATCTCTGAATCTCCCAAAACTCTTATCCTCTATGCTCCCAGATATTTCAATGCATGCAACCTAAGTAACAAAGCTTCATATTCAGCTACATTGTTTGTGCATTCAAATGTTCATTTATATGATAAATATTTAAAATCCCCGATAAGAGAAATTATGTACAGACTAGCACCAGCACCAACCTTTGCCACAGATCCATCAAAATACATAGTCCACAAACCTTCTCTTTTTTGTTTCTCTTCCAAAGCATTTTGTTCTATCACTCCTTCCTTTTTATTTTCTTCAGATTTCATTTGCAATGTAGACTCCAAATCACACGGAACAGTATCATTAAATAAAATAAAAGAACTCAAGTAAGTATCGACATCGTATATATGATGAATTTTGGGTTTATCTTGACTGCTTACTACATAGGGATTTCTTTTCTCACTCTACAACCTCCTACTCCCATCTTGGAAAGGAATAGTGGCATATGACATATCCATTTGTAAACTACCCTTCAACTTTGAAGTCCAAGACCTTGATAACAACACCCCAAATTTTGGTGGAATGTCTACCACTACCACATCCATTACTATTGTTTTAGATGGCAATTTATTCAAAGTTACTACCATATCCTTAATTAAACCAAGACACTTCACCCTCCTGGAATCAAAAGAATACAAATCTTTATAAGTTCTTGTCACTTTCAACTACTCCCTTTGGCATTAGATTATGTGATGCACCTGAATCTAACATTGCATTATGTACCACCATATCATGCACATTCAAACTCAAATAAAAAGGATGGACATCTTCATTATCTATAGTTTCAAATTGTAGCCCGAATGAAATAGTAGGATTGTCATCTGTCAACTCCAAAATGTCAGACTGAAATTCTCCTTGACCTCTAACCATCTTTGTTATAGTATCTCTGTACTCATTATTTATCAACAACTCATTAAAAGGAACAGAGATTTTCAGCTTGGAAAGTTCATTCTGCAAATAAAAATTAGAATTAACTTTCTCTACATCTATTGGTGCTACTTGTTTCATTCCTTTTCTTTTTTGTATTTTGTTCTCAAGTTCTTTATTTACAACAGACTCTTTTTGTATTTCCTTTCCTTTTTCTGTATTTAATGAACTAGTGGAAGGCTGATTTGGATTTAGCCTCCCGTTATTTATAACAAGTTCTTTGTTTCTCAATCTAATCTTCCTCTGTACATCATCTATAGAATGCAAATAACCCCTCTGATATTGCTCTGACTCCCTTTCAAATTCTTCATTTTCGTCTTCCTGTGCAAACATGTTATGTTCTTCTTCAGTAAGATATATCTCTGAATCTAATTCCCCAAAAAGATGAATTTCATTCTCAGCAGGATCTTCTTCATCCGTAACATGATTCTCGAGGAATGGTGGTCGAATCTACTGCCCTTCTTGATTTCTTGGATTTCTCATATCTCTTTGCCTATTTTGTGGAGGCATAGAAGGATTTGGTCTTCTGAAATTCAGATTTCTGATTTGAGGATCAGCTTGTTCTCTATTGAATGATCTATTGTCCACGGTCAATCTACCCATCAACTTCTCCATTGTCTTCAACATCATTTCAAATTTAATATCAGTAGTAGAAGAAGAAGTAGAAGGCATATTTTCTTCTTTTTTCCTCCTACCATTGTCTCTTTGTTTCATTTTTCCACTCGCCATCATATTCACTCCACTTCTAAAGCGTCTGTGAACATAGCAGCAAGACTCGTTGATTTTATTTCGCTTAATGAAAATGCAAAGTCATTATCAAAAGATCCATCATAATGAAGTTTAGCAGCAGCTGCAGAAGGTTTTATATCTTCTAGAATGGAATTATAAACTCTCATAAACCTGCTTGAAAATTCATAAACAGATTGAAAACCTCCCTTCTTGAGATTATTATATTAGGACAAAAGTTGCAAAGGGCTATGTTTGTAATCCCACCTTTCTAAAAATGCATTCTGGAAATCTTGAAAAGTCAATATAGACGCGGCCGAAAAATCTTTAAACCATTTCTTTACTTCTCCTGATAAACTTTGAGCAAACAACCGCATTTTAACATCTGCATAATCAACTTCCTCCAAGTCAGCAAAATCTTCAAATTTAGCCACATGCTGCTTTGCAGTTGTGTCTCCTTCTCCATCAAATAGAGAAATTATTTGGGAATAATTTTGGGGAAGGTCATGCAATACAGCAGGTAAACACAAAGGAGAAAATCTAACTTCCATTGGTCTAGGTGGATTCAGAGGTACTGAGGAGTTTTGAGTATTTTGAATGACAAGTGTTTCTTCAACCTTTGCAGAATCTTGCAGATCTCTCGAAAGGGAATCAAGTAAATAAGACTCTAATCTACGGGGATTAAATTCAGCATTTTTAAGATCAGATTCAGATTTAGACTTCAACAAACCCTTTCCAATATTAACTTTCCATTCTTGATAAAAAATACTATGAGAATATCGAGAAGATGATGCACCAAACAAAGAAATATCTATCTTTTCTTTATCTTTTTTCTTAAATAATTTTTCTGGATCTTCTAAACTCCTTAAAATTTCGGTATCAGAATTACCTCGTGTATGTCTTTTTGAAGCCAGAATGGATTCTGGAATTTTGAAATACTCTTAAACTAGAATCACCAGGGAAAATATACAACCTTCTTCACTAACAAAAATTCCTGTCTGCAAGCTTGTTCACTGACAACCTTCTTCAAGCTTCATTAACCACATCCGCTTCTCCTTGTCTCCTATGCATCTTTATCTAGTAGATCTATTTTAAACTGTATATATTCATCTTAATCACTTTACACCATCGGATTACATGCCAAATTAACCATTATGAGAAATTTAATAATAGAATCAAACTATTAAACTTAGCCAAGTTCATGTATCTTTTTATTATTCCTCCATCATATTTTTTCCTCGACTGTTCAAAATAGAGGTGCTAACACCAGCGATCCGGGTGGTTAAACCACCAGTTCCCACAATCCTAGCAAGTGCTTCTAGTGGCATGGTTATTGGGATTCCTAGTATACCTACTATTCCTTCCTCCTTCACACACACTGCCCAGAGTGGTCCAATAGGATCCTCAGCTTTTGTCCAAGGATTTCCTTGGAATGGGGGAGATATTCCACTATCCACTCCATACGTAGCCCCATCACCCTCTTATGTAGGAGTGCAGTTTGGAAACACTAACCCTTATGGGAAAGGTTTTCAAACTCCAGTCTCAGCCCCATTCATGAGCTCTCCCTTTTCGTTGTTTAGCAGAGGGATACTTGCTCTTGTTTTTCAAACCCCAGTTTTGACTGGGACGGACAGAACCTCTTATACTGCACCTCCCACCCATAATCCTGTGGCTTACAGATTGAATCCATTCCAAAGTAACCCATCCACTTCACAACCAGTGGCAGGGGGAAACCCCACCTTCACTTATGGGAATTTGGGGGCAAGTCCCTCTAATCCCCATTCTGGCACTTTCAGTGCTCTGGTTCAACCTAAGCTTTCGTTCCTAGCAAATTTAAACTTGCTAGATTTTTCTAAATTAATGAATGACCCGGTGAGGCATGATCCCTCCTGGCCACCTATCCCCACCATATTGCCCTCGGACTTCTCAAAATTCGAAGGCAAAGTTGGTGAAGATCCTGGAGCTCATGCCACCACTTTTCATTTATGGTGTTCTTCTAATTCACTAAATGAAGAATTAGTTAGGTTGAGGCCGCTCCAAAGAACCTTGATGAGTACTACAGCAAAATGGTACATTGAGTTGCCTTCTGCTACATTCAATAGTTTTTGGGACTTGGCTAATGGATTCCTTAGCCACTTTCAGCTTCCGGTCTGATGCGATTTCAGAACAGACTTGTTATATTCCTTCCGAAAGAACAAGGCTACCCACATCTCGGATCACATCCAAGAGTGGAGGAGGCGGAAGAGACTTATTAAAGCCACTATTCCTCATGAGTTTTTATTAGAATGGTTCCTCAAATCATTATTGCCTTATATATCTAACGACATATCTACTTCAGGAGTGATGAATGAGGAAGAAGCTATCCTTAGGGCCCAATAATTAGATTTGATATACTCTCAATCTAGGATATTGTATGAGATTATCCCTGAGGCACCGAGATAAACTCAAGATGCAGAGAAGCCTAAGCCTGGACCCCATGCCAATGGTGTGGTTGGGTCCGTTAATTCTCCCACTGTAGAATCTTTGTCCAAATTACTTCATCAACTATCCATTAAACATTCTATGGAAGAGGCATCAAAGGCTGCCCCCTCACCCCAAAATGCAAATGTTTTTGCATAGACCTCTCAGAAGGGAAATCAGTAGCCCAGTGGGAAAAAGAAGAGAGGAAAGAAAGGGGAGGAAAATTAAAACAAGCAAAAACTGGCAAATAGTGATGATGGGGGCAAGAAAGAGAAGAAAAAGGTGAAATTCCCATGTAAGTTGTGTCATGAGGATCACCTCACCCATATTTGTCCCCTTATGGAACAAACCCAGAAGCTGTTAAAAGCTCAACAATCGGTTGTCCTGCAGGATCCGTTTCCCCAAGGGTAGAATTCAGCTTCAGCTTCTAATGTAACAGGAGGCACTCCAAATGCCCCTGAACCCAATTATATCAACATGGTTTGATCTTCGACTTTGCTATAGACTAGGAATAGAAACTATGAAAAAGAGACTTCTGAGAAGGGTAAGTCTATAGGTCAAACTTCTAACCCTTTCACGATCGAGAAGCCTGCTGAAACTATGCCTAAGATACTGAAAGGTGTATTTAAGAAGACCTTGCATAACCCTAATGCTAGAGATGCTTCAAACTTCTCTGTGGTTGAATACTTGGCCCAAATCCCTTGTGTAATGTCAGCTTTAGAGGTGTTACAGAGCTATCCCGCCCAGCAGGATGCACTCTTAGCAGCATGGACTCGTCGAGTCTCATGGCGAAATTTCACTTGTATGATGTAAAAATTCACCTACCTTACCATGTAGCCTTATCGATAGATGCCATCCATGGTGGAAAGACCTTTGGAAGGGCATTTATTGACGAGGGTGCTTCTACATGTGTTACGTCCTTGTCTTGTTGGAAATATCTTGGATCCCTAGAGATGGTTCTGTCAAACACCCTACTTACTACTTTCGACGGGAGGTCATTCTACCCGCATGGTATCCTACCGGCTTTTGAAATTAAGCTAGAAGGGAAAGTAGTGTCTGTTGAGGTAGAGGTGATTGATGCACCTTTGGACTATAATTTTATTTTGGTAAGAAGCTGGACTTATTCCATCTCTACTATTGCATCGGTCGTCTTTCGGGTGGTAGTATTTCCACACAAAGGGAAGTTGTTTACTATTGAACAACTTGATTTTACTAGAAAAGGCTGCATGGAGTCTAATGAGTCCGCTGTGCCATTGGTTGATCAGGTCAAACCTGCTACACAGAGCTTAGGGGCTGGAATGTATGCATCATTGATGGGCACATTCGATCTTCCAGCTCCTATTAATTATATAGGTTCTACTAGTGTGGGAAAGTCCATTGCTACGGTTGTCGATAGGACTGATCCTTGGGTCCTCCCTACCCACCATGAACATGAAGTGCCCCTATCGGTAGTGGAACTGGATCACCAAGATATCACCGAAACCACTGTTGATCCCATTCCAGTCCCTCTCATAGTCTCGGAGGAGCTGGAAGAAGTATATCTACCTGCTTGGGCAGAAAGCTCTTTACATTCAACAGATTGTTTAGATATGGTTTTACCTTCTGATGAAGCCATTATGGAAGCCATGTGCAAACGAGACAAGATCTATGAATATATTCATCATCGATCCTATTTTCTTCCAAAGCTAAGCAGGATAAAGAATCAAGAGTTTCATGTGAGACTGACAGATGATGTTGATACACATGTTAATCCTTTACCCATGGAAGGAATGTTTGTTGAGGGGAATATGGCAAATATTTCTACTACCACCCCTATCAACATCTCTGTAAATCCTAATGTTGTGGAAAATATACATATCAGCGCAAACTACTCTCCTGAGGAGATTGCGATCTATACGTCCTTATTTAAGGAATTCTGCGACGTTTTTTCCTGGTCATATGAGGAGATGCGAGGCATTGATTCATCTATAGTCAAGCACGAGATCCAAACATACCCAGACGCTAAACCTATTCAACAAAAGTTAATACCTGTTAACCCACGTAAAATGATGGCAATGAAGGCTGAAGTGGAAAAACGGCTGAAAGCCGGTTTTATTTATCCCATAGCTCTAACGGAATGGGTATTCAACCATGTTCCTATTGATAAGAATCAAGGGACCATATGCACCTGTACTGAATTTAGAGATTTGAACAAAGCTTGTCCTAAGGACAACTATCCCACGCCATTTATAGACCAAATTATTGACGCTTGCACAGGAAGTGAAGTTTTTTCATTTATGGATGGTTTCTCTGGATATAATCAAATTCAAATAAAACCAGAAGACCAACATAAAACTGCTTTCATTTGTCCTTGGGGTAACTTCGCATATAAAAAATTCCCTTTGGATTGAAAAATGCTGGGAAACCTTTCAGTGGGCAATGAATTTCGCCTTCCATGATATCAAAGTCATTGTCGACCCTTACCTTGATGATATTAATACACATTCTCGTAAGAGGATTGACCATCCAGATCACTTACGGTTGATATTTAAACGATGCAGGTATTATAAAATCTACTTGAATCCCCACAAGTGTGTGTTCTGTGTCGAGTCAGGGAGATTGGTCGGGTTCATTATTTCTAATAGAGGCATTCAGGTGGATCCGTTAAAAGTAGAGGCCGTTGTAAATCTGCCTCCTCCTCATTCTATCAGCCAACTTTAGAGCCTGCAGGGAAAGTCCAATTTTCTTCGATGTTTCATTGTAAACTATGCCAAGATTACCAAGGGTTTCATGCGCCTGCTAAAACAGGACACCCCATTTGTATGGGATGAAACTACACAACTTGCTTTCAAGGAATTGAAAAAAGCTTTGTTGTTGGCTCCTTTATTGCGTCCGCCAGATCTCTAGGGATTTTATATTGTATATGGCCACGTCCCAGTCGACCATAGAGGTAGTCCTAGTCCAGGAGGACGATAAGCTCCAAGAGCATGTCGTTTACTATCTCAGTCATGCTTTAGCCCGACCTAAACTAAGGTACTCCCACATCGAGAAGTTGGCTTTAGCAGCTGTCTATGTTGTTCAGAGGTTACGTCACTACATTTTACTAAGGACTACAACATTAGTGGCAGATGTTAATCCTTTTCAATATTTTTTGTCTTGATGGATTGTTGGAGAAAAATTCAACAAATGGATAGTCATTCTCCAAGAGTTTGACTTGAATTTCCAGTTCGCTAAATCTAAAAAATACTTAGTTTTTGCTAAGCTTATAGCAGAATTTCCAAGAGAAGAAGATGTAGCTATTGAACAAGACTCATTCCCAAATGAGCACATCTTTTTTATTTCCACCTCCGATCCCTGGTATGGAGATATACTTATCTATCTCCATACTTTGAAGTATCCTGCAGCTTTCTTGAGGGAAGAACAACGTAAACTACACCTTCATGCCAAGAACTACCTCATCATAGGAGATACTATGTATCATAGAGGGGTAGATTCCATTTTTCATTGATGTTTGACCCACAAGGAAGTGGAGATTGTCCTAAATGACACCCATAGTGAAGCGTGTGGGGGTCATTTATTTGGTTTAGCAACGGCCCAAAAGATACTACATGCTGGTTATTTCTAGCCCACGATCTTTAAGGATTGTGTGGAAGCCATGAAGCGCTGTCATCCTTGTCATCTTTACACCAAGAAGATGCGGTCACATCCTGCTTCATTATTTCCCATTTTCTCGGTGGGTCTGTTCATGAAGTGAGGGATTGATTACGTGATGTGTAACCCAGCCTCGGATGGGGGGCACAAATATATCATTGTCGCTATGGACTATTTTATGAAATGGGTAGAGGCACACAGGGGGCTTCACTTGTTGACCAATATCCTATCACATTAGTTCATATTGTGGGTTTTAAAATGATAAAAAATTGAACCAATATATTGCATGTATTGGGGGGATGAGTGGTTTAAGGTGGGGGTGGGTAGGGTGGTTTATAAAGATTGAGGTATAAAAAGGGGTGGGGAGGAGGTTTTAAGTATTGGGAGGGGGTTTCAACCAAAAGTGTTTGGGTCAATATCTCTCGAAATTAAGGGTATTCTTTAATATCCCACGATCGCATGTGCTATTTGAGATGTTCACTAAGTGAAGTCTCCATGCAGAGGCAATGCCCACCTTTAAAGCTAACAAGGAAACCGCAACGTTTTTCATGTTCAATCAAATTATAGCATGGTTTCGTATACCCAAGGTGATTGTCACTGACCATGGCTGTCATTTTCAAAATAGCATGATGACGGAACTGACCACTATGCTAGGATTCAGACAAGAACATTCATCCTCTTTCTATCCTCAAGCTAATGGTCAGGTCGAGGCTGTTAATAAAACTTTGAAAACTATCTTCAAATGTACTATTAACGCAACCCATTCTAACTAGCATATTATGTTATACCCCGCACTTTGGGCATATCGAACTAATGTAAAAATTGCTACAGGTTTCTCCCCCTTCCAACTCATCCATGGAGTGGAAGCCATTACCCCGATTGAATGTGAAATCCCATCTTTTAGAATTGTTATTGATGTGTTACAAGATATTACTGAGCTTGAAGAACGTCTATTACATTTAGAACACCTTGATGAACATCGTAGGGATGCATTCATAGCAAATCAAAATCACAAAAATAGGGTCAAAAGCCAATATGATAAATCGATCAAGCCTCAAATTTTCTCTGAGGGAGAACTTGTTTTTCTCTGGGACCAAGACAAAGAGCCCCTGGGGGTAGGAAAGTTTAGGTCTATGTGGTTAGGACCTTATATCGTGTCGAAAGTATTAAAGAAAGATGCATATGAATTGATTGATTTTGATGGGAATAAGCTACCTAAGCCTAGAAATGGGCTCTACCTGAAAAAGTACTATGCTTAAGGGTATCACTTTTTCTTGTATTTTCTTGTATGTATTTTTTATGTACACTAGTTCGTCGGTTTCTATTTTTTATACCATCTGCTGGTTGTTCCAGATGTCTTTCGAGAGGTTCAAAGGTTTCACTGATGGCTCTAGTCGCCACACTTGTAATCTAGCTTCAGCTGCATGGGTCATTTATTCTCCCTCAGGACAATTAGTGGCCTCAGAAAGCGCTTTCTTAGGTCCTGCTTCTAATAATGTCATTGAGTATAGGGCTATAATTGAGCTTCTATGGGATGCTTTGCCACGTGGTATCACCCATATGGAAGTCTGAATGGACTCTCAATTGGTTGTTTCCCAGCTCAATCGGGCTTATGAGGTGTAGAACCCTCTTCTATTGCATCAATTTATGCAAGTTAGCTTATTAGAAAGATAGTTTAAGTTCATTACGTTCAATCATATTCTAAGGAATCAAAATTCATTAACTGATGCATACGCAAATTACATCTTGGATTGGCATTTAACACATTTTCCATAAAAGTATACAGCATACATATAAACAAATTTGTAAATAAACCGAAAAAATATATATATATGTGAATATTTGTCCATAGATAGGTCGAGTCTCTGATCCTCAGATCCAGTCGTAACTGTATAATATACAAAAAATATACAAAACATGGATCAAAGTCCATCAAATTCCCTAGATCTAAGCTGGACCAACCTAGTCACTTGGACCACCTTGGTCCCCTCGGTCTCCCTGTACTCTAGCTTCTTCAGCCTCTTCGGATTCAGCAACATCAACAACATCTATGTATACCAATGTTTCTCTGGCTACCCACCTCAAAAGGTGTATCTAGACAGGTGGTACTCTGACCAAAAACTCCTGCATGATGACTGGGATGTGCTCAATCCGTAAGGTGGGTACTCTTTGGGTAAGCCTAGCTAGCTTCCCCTCCAGAACCCTAGTCAGCCCCTGGTCCTCTCCCAAGACAGGACACACATACATGCGTGGATGCCATTTAGGGTGAACCGGTCCAATATCTGCATTTTGACATTTTAAAAAAGGATTAGAACTCTTATACATATGTATATATATCTATATTTTAAAATTCATAAAAAAATCAAAAATTTGAAAATAAAAAATTACCTAACTCTCGCCATGCTCCTCCTGGAGGGAGGACGAGGTCTGGATCACCACGAAAATCCATTCCAGCATATGGAAACTGCTCCAGTGCTGGCAACTGTCACTGTAGCTAGGGTTTTACACCTAGCTTGTACGAATGAGTACCTACTAAGGACAATGGATTCCTTAGTAGCAGTTCAATGATATTTGAATTAAAAGCTATAACTGAAATAAAAACTAAATTTAACCAAGTTAATTAAGCAAACGGTAGAAAGTAAATAACATGAAACAAAAACAGTAAATAGTAAATAATGACCTTTATTGATGTTACCTCCAATGTGGAGGTTGGTGAAGTCCGTTGCGCTGGTCCGATGTCGGTGGCTCCGAGCTTCAAACTGCTTCTTCTCTTTCTCCAATGGTGGAAATGGGCCAAAAGGGGCTCTCAATGGTGAAAGTAGCTCAATGGTGAGCTAGGATTTCACGAGCAATTTTGGCAGAGGCAGGATACTTGTGATTGTGGATGTGGAATAAGGGGTTTCCACCCCTTATTTATAATTGAAAACCATGCGGTTTTAGGGTTAGGGTTTCAGCTATTTAGGGTTTTTTCCTCATTTCCTCATTATTTTATATTTTTATTCCTTTTTTGCTTTTTTGGAGGAATTTTGGATATTTTTGGAGGAAAATAGGGTTTTATGGCCTTTTGGAGGCACTTTAAGCCTTTTGGAGGCTTTTTGCATGGTTTTATGGGTTTTTGATGGAAATATGGTGGGAAAATGGACAAATGAGCCATGTAATGGTGTAGATGAGGTAGTGAACCCTTTTTGGGTGATAACAGATTGCCCCCTGATGTGCGAGGGCAGGAGCTCATCGTATGGCCGATGGACATCATAAGTCATATTTGGTTTTCCTGGGGTGTGGAGAAGAGAAAGAACCAGCTGAAGTCTGGAACACCGATCTCGAACCACCTGCAAGGACTGAAAAGTACATAACCTCAATAATGGATGAGGAATCATCTGATCATTTGAACGAGGCGGGCATTCCCATGCTCGTATCAGGATATAGCATAGTAATAACAATGAGGTCCAAAATATGGGGACCTTAACATATACATGTCCTCAAATACTGCATGAGGAAGAATCTCAATAGATGGACGAGGCGGGCATTCCCATGCTCGTATCAAGATACATAAAAATCACTTGTGAGGCCCAAAATGAAGGACCTGTAGTAGATAATCACTGTGCATATCATGAGGGTCCGGAAGGGACACAAATCTGGAACATACTGTTGAGATGAAAAACTGATCCACTGGAATGGCAGCAATGCTACTGAATGTGGTTCTGAAGGAACTGATGCGCTGCTGGATCAGATTGACAAGGGTCACACTCGTAATGGTACACTGATCTGGAACTGAACTGGGTACTCAAAGAAGCATAGAACTGAATGGCTTCCGAATACAATCGCCAACGCAGCACGGACATCCACGGGAACATATAACTGGGCGTTCCGAAGTGACTCACCAATGTGCTAGAGTCGGGGGAAATCCGGGGTCTTCGACACAGAATGGAAAGGATATACATCCTGCGCGATTCTCAACGATGCGAATAAGGTACTGAAGTCGAGCATGTGAGAAACAATTATTCGGAGAGGCAATGATGAGTCCTCCCAAAATGGTTCGTAGGCACTCATCACAGATGGTGATGGGTCCAAGGCGCAGGGGCCTCTAGGTCTATCCTCTGGAATAGAGGGGTTGTCGTCGACAGAGGGAGACCTACAACTATTAAGGCAATGATGTTTCCTTGACAGGAGCGCGAGGTGAAAAACCGAAATGTGATAGTACTGATGGCAGGGTTGATAAACTGGGGTAAATAACTGGGCAAGTAGAGTGGGTGGACTCAAACTTCCTTTGTTCAGAGTATGATGGCGGGGATGATCGGGAAGCACATGAAACTGATTGGTGGTAAAGTTATCATAGCTGTATGGGATCTGGGAAGTTCACTGGGCTGAGGGAGACTCAAGCTGTGGTAACATGGTAGGAGACTGCAGAATACTCTGAACAAAGGCGACCTGATTGGAGGTGCTACCGAGAGGATTGATCATAGCGCCAAGAGGCGCGGGGAGATTTCTTCATGAGTTAGTGAACTAGAAGAAGTGTGGATATAAAGTGGTACTGTCATGTGGATTTTACGAGCCCATGACAGTTCATGCTCGTGGTTGTTTTCAATTTTAAGGAGTCTGAAAGCAAATAAGAAGACTCTGAAGAAATGGAATGATACTGTCGTGTGGATTTTACGAGCCCACGACAGTACATGCTCGTGGTCGCTTTCAATTTTAAGGAGTCTGAAAGCAAATAAGAAGACTCTGAAATGATGAAATGTTACTGTCGTGTGGATTTTACGAGCCCATGACAGTTCATGCTCATGGTTGCTTTCAATTTTAAGGAGTCTGAAAGCAAATAAGAAGACTCTGAATTGAGGGAATGGTCAGGCAAGGAGGAAGTGTTCGATGAAGGAACATGTATGATGACCAGAACTGAGGTTAGGGGGGGAACACTGATGGGCCTCCTTGCGGGGTGAATGAATGGTGTTAAAATAATGAGACATTTGCAGTATGATAGGAGTGGATGGCTTATGCAAAATAATTGGATGACGATCGATGTGGTGCGTGAATCAATGCGGCAAGGTGTAGGGACGCACTGTTGTAATTGTATCAAGTGAGAGCGAGAAATGATCTCAAGCATCATCACGAGCTCCGAAAAATGAATCCGGCGATATAAAAGGTGTTAAAAACGGAGAGCGGCCTAAGTGGCACGCAAACTGAGGCTACTATTGGTGTCTAAAAAATGGTTAAAAAATGATGTAGTTAAAAAGATGCAACGAGGTGACCATTGGGATGATCGCATCGTGCTGATTCCAATGGTAGAAACAGTTCGAAAAAAGGACTCTGTATGGGTCCAAAATGGTCAAAACAAGAACAAAGTCAACGGACTATAAATAGTAAGTGGGCCCTACATGACACGTCATTTGTACTATTTGAGGTTGATTTGTGATCGGAGTGAACCAGAGCTGACGTGTGATTTTTTGGACGATCCGACCGGCGGATTCGATATTCGGGAGAGCCAGGTATTCCGTTAAACTTACACCTGTTTTGTTGTTTGGGTTGGGAGGGTTGGTGGGCCCCTAGGGGAGGATGTTGTACGGTCCATAGGGGTGGACCACGGGTTTAGTGGTCAAAACCACGGTCTCCGACCGCGAGCTTTGACCAGGACAGCTGCGGTCAGAGACCGCGACTGTTCGGCTTGACGGTCGCGGTCTGGACCGCGACTGTCGGGCTTGACAGTCGCGGTCTGGACCCCGACTGTTGGGATTGAAAGCCGCAGTCTAGAACATGACTGTCGAGCTTGACAGCCGCGGTCTGGACCGCGACTGTCGGGCTTGACAGCCGCGGTCTGGACCGCGACTGTCGGGCTTGATAGCCACGGTCTGGACCGCGGCTATTCTGGGTTATGGATGGGTGGGGTAGGTCTGTTATTTGGACATGAGCCTAATGAGACATCTTTGTGTGATTTGCAGGATGCCACGGGTGATATGGCGGGAGAGGGAGATTCCAGAGGACCTAGTGACTGCCATCCGAGAGGACCGTCGGGTGCGGTCCATGCTGGGGCTCTTCGGACGAGATGGTGAACAAGTGATTATCGGGTAACTCCTAGGAGATAGGTGGGGCAGGGATGAAGGAGGGGAGATTGGTGATGAGCTGGGAAAGCGCAAGGGCTTTAGTGCTCTTAGGTGTTCAGAATGTGAGGTCATATTCCTAGAGGATAATGACCCATTTAGCCACACGACCTTGCAGGAGACGCCGGTTTAAGAGATATACCATGGGGTTAGAATCAGCGACAACTGTGGTATGACTAAGTAAAATGTAGTGTCTCAATTTTTGGACAGAAAAGACCACGGCTAAGGCTAGTCTCTCCTCATATGGGTAATGTAGGGGTGGGCCAGATAAGGTCTGGCTGACGTAGTAAATGACATGCTCTTGGCGTGAGCTGTCTTCTTGAACCAAGACTCCGGACACAGCATGTTCAGATGCTCAGATGTAGAGGATGAAGTCGTGAGAGAAATCCGGAGGGGAGATCAAGGGGCCTTGTGTGAGAGCTTTCTTGAGGTCTTCGAATGCGACTTCTTCTTGCGCGTCCCAGACAAAGGGTACGTGGGTATGGAGCAGGCGCAAGAAACCGTGGACGGTTGTGGCATAATCAGGAACGAAGCGTCGAAGAAAATTGGATCGCCCTTGCAGACTTTGGAGTTGTCGTAGCGTTCGAGAAGAAGGAAGGTCTAAGATGGCTTGGACTTTCAGGGGATCAACAGTAATTCCTTTTTTGGAAATGATGAAACCTAATAATCGTCCTGCCGGAATGCAAAAGACACACTTGTGTGGGTTCAAGCGGATACGATATTTGCGACAACGCAGAAAAACTTGCTGAAGGTCATCAAGGTGGTCTGATCGTTTTTGGGAACGAGCTGTAAGGTCATCAAGGTAGACGAGCAGGATATGGACCAAATCATGAAAACAATAGGTCATGGCCTGCTGGAATGTGGCACAAGAATTTTTTAGGCCGAAAGGCATGACGCGATAGGCAAAGGTGCCCCATGGGGTAGTGAAAGCGGTTTTGTACTGGTCTTCCTTTCATATTTGGATCTGATTGTATCCGGAAAAACCGTCCATGAACGAGAGGACTTCATGCCCCGCACACGCATCAATGAGCTGGTCAATGAATGGCGTGGGGAAATTGTCTTTGGGACAGGCACAGTTTAGGTCTCGGAAGTCAGTGCATACTCTAATGGTGCCTTGTTTCTTGTTGACAGGAACAGGGTTTGAAACCCAGGTGGTATAGGCAATAGGATAAATGAGTCCTGCTGTGCGAAGCTTCTCAATCTCTGCTTTCACAGCGGGGAGTTTTGAGGGATGAATAGGATGCTATTTTTGACGAACAGGGTGTACGTTCGGCCATGTGTCAATGTGGTGCTCTATAATGGCAGGGTCAAGACCAGGCATTTCGGTATAGGACCAGGCAAAGACATCACGGAATTCTTTGAAGAGTGTTTTATATTCCTCGATCTCCTGCTCAGTGCAAGATGCTCCTAAAGTGATGAGTTCGAGGGTGCCTCCAGGGGCAGCGATATCAATTTTGATGACAGGTGAGATGTTGGCCATGTTCCCCTCTTCGGAAGCATCAGGAGCAGGAATAGGGTCTTTGAACCAGTCGACCTTGGGGGGAAGGAAGTCTTTGGACTTGACTGCAAATTGGGTAGCAATGTTAGAGGAAGATTCATCTGGGAGGAAGTAGGAACGATGGTGCATGTCATCCCAAGGATAATCCGGGGCAGTGAGAGCTTTGAGAATTTCCTCATCCGTATGGAATGTTTGGCTTGTCAAATCGATTGACGGGGGTGTAGTGACGGAAGAGATCATATATATGGTATTAATCTCTTCGGAAGAGGGAGAGTCTGGGGGGTGGATCTCCACAATGGTGGGTGATGTCTTTTCAAGATCTAAATGGTTCATCTCAAAAAGAACGGGATTGACCTTTTCGGAAGGGGGAGAGACCGGGAAATGGATTTCCTTAATGGTGAGGCAGGCCATCTCGAGATCCAGATTGTTTATCTCAAAGAGAGTGGTATTAACCTCTTTGGAAGGGGAAGAGACCAGGGAATGGATTTCCTCAATAATGAGTGGTGTCGTCTCAAGTTCCGGATTGTTCATATCAAAGAGAGCTAGCCTGTACTCGGGGAGATCGGGACAGTGATGGGAGTAATGCCCGTAAACATCGCATAAGGCACAGGAGTGGTTAGTGCGCAGGGATTTGTCACGAGGCGTAGGGGTTGGATCTAGATGGACAACCGGGATGGTGGGGTCGTCGTCGAGCATTCGCATGTACTCCTTTAATGCTGGTAACTGAGGACATAGGTGAGTCGGATGGCCCAACTCATCGCATAACGCGCATTTGGGAGGAGCATGAAACACAGGGGGGGTTTTGACTGTCTTAGCAGGTGGGACAGCGGTGTAAGGTTGGGGGCCTCTGCCCCCAGTGGGTTTGGGAAGAAGAGGGGGGGGTTTCGCAGAGGATGACGGGGTAGCAACACCAGGAGGTGGTTGATTAGTAGTGATAATGGGTTGCACTGGTTGCAGGACGACATCTGGCGTCGGGGGAGTAACGGGAGGCGAAAGATACCAAACAGGTAATCCTAAGGTTAAACCAGGGAGGTTGAGGGTAGCCATGACCGGGGCACTAGCCACTCCTGACGGGGGAAAGAGGAAAAGAATGGTATGAATGGGTGTAGCACCAATGTGACTAGGTACCAAAGGGGGTTTAGGCAACAAAAGCGTTTGATTAGTAGGAGTCCGCGTGATGTGGGACATGGTACATAGATCGGATACTTCGGTGGTAGGAGACGGGGGTGGAATAGATGGGAAGGTTGAAGTCATTGGCGCATCTGAGTAAACTCCAGGACTTGCTGAAGACACGAATGAGGTGGTGGCATCCGAAATAGGTTATTCAACCATGGGGATTACGGGCCCTATAGAAGAAACGATTGTGTTGGTGGCACCCGAGATAGGTTGTTCCACCATGGGGAGAACATTTTCGGGTGCCGCAGGGCCATTGGGATCGTGGTAAGTAAGTTGGTCAACCGTGACCACGCGTCCCTCATGGGGGAACATCATGATACAAAAAATGGTAGAAACGACTACCCGCATGGCATACATGTAGCTGCGGCCAAGTAAAAGGTTATAATCAAGCTGGGCATTGATAACCTCGATGTTGATTAGGACGGTTTTGCCAGCCAGCTGGAGGAAGACATTGGTCAATAGGCCTTGTGGTTGAGCTGAACGGCCGTCATAGGCTCGCAACGCAGTAGAGGACTGCTGGAGAGGGGGGGATCCCATTTTCTGCCAGATGGAGATGGCCATGACACATGTAGAGGCACCTTCATCAATAATGCATCGATGGACGACAAAATTCCGAATGGAGACAGAAACTTGGAATGATAAATTGGAAGGCAGGCGGGGTTCGGATTGGTCCAAATCAAATGCCATTAACTGCGAATCATTGGGATCGATAGCTCCAATGGCTGAGAGTAAAGTCTTATGCTGCGAAGGGTAGTTTTTCAAGACTTCTAACGCAGACATGGCTTCGGGGGATTGGGATAAATCACCGACAATGTTGTAGTTAGACGCAGCCCGTGCATTGGGGTTGTTGTTGATACGATGAAGTGGGAAACGGGCTGTTTTGGGAGCTCCATTGAGTGGAGGTGGAGGTATACGTAACGCTTGATCAGTGGGATGAGCGTTAGCGGGCTTATTGGCAGGAGGGGCTCCTGGGGTGGAGCCGTATTGGTTCCGCCGAGTCTGGAGGTTGACCTCATCGGAGGACATCATCAACAGATAGTGGGTACCTGAGTCAAATATGGGTTGATCAGGAGCCGCGTAAGTGATTTGTTGGATGGGCGCATTAGCTGGAGGTGGATCCAATGGTTCAGTGCTCACTAAGCCTTGGTTTGGTAAGGGGTTTTGTAGCACCAAAGGTGGCTGCTGAGGTTGTGGGGGATTGGGTGGTGCTTGAGGAGCCGCCTGTCCTTAGCGTAGTCTATCAGTAGCCAAAATTTGTTGGAATCACTCCATAAGTGGACAAAAATGGGTGTAGTGGCCATAGACCCCGCACACAGAACAAGGATAGTTCGTTCGTAAATTAGGGTTTTTAGCCTGCTTGGGCGGGCGATCAGGGTTTTGGTTGGTAGGGGCCGCGTTATTATTAGCGGGGGGATTAGGGTGTTGACCTGCTTGCTCAGTCTGTTGGTTGTTCCCATGATTTCGGCCTCTGCCACAGTTTTGTTGGCCCTGGTTGCGTTGGTTGTTCTGGTTTAGCGACGGGTTTTCTTGGGTGTAAACCTGCCCTTGGGTAGTAGGTGGATTCTGAGTCTGCGCAGGTGCTGGAGCAGGCTGCGGTGGATAATATGGAGGTGGAGGCTGCGTTGGTGCAGCTACTATAGGGGGTTGTTGATAGTGCTATGGAGCGGGTTGTCGGTTTGCCGCAGGGGCTGGCTGTGGCTGATAATAATGAGGTTGGGCTTGTGACGGCGCAGGAGCTGGTGCAGCCTGCTGGTGATAGTAGGGCTGAGGTGCGACCGGGGGGGTGTAAGCAGGAGTCATATTACCGAAACACTGAGGTGGACATGAGGGTCCATGGGAATGGTGTTGATGTGTCATTGGAGCATACGAGTTGGTTGCTCCGGACTGTGATATAGCCCGCGAAGGTTCAAGGCCAAGGGTAGGACGGGCTATGGAAAATGGCTGAGGCTGCGAAGAGAGATGGCCAATGATGCCGTCGACAGCGTGGGATTCCCCTGGCACATCGTGCTGGGAGGGATCGCCGCGAGGGGCGTCAGGTATGATGGTATAAAGATAACCCGACTGGGTGTAAATAAGATCGAACTGCTGGGCTTTAAGGATAGCCTCTTCCTCCGACTGGGGTCTTTCGGCTGCCACATCCTTAGCAATGAGTGGAAGGAGGGATTTGAGGAACCAATCGAGGAAGATCCGGTCATCTAACTTGATTTTGCATAGGCTACGGCATCGCCTCCATTCGTGAATGTGGTCTGTGATATGGGTAGCCGTGTTCTACCGGCAAGATAGGAGGATCTCCAAGCCCGCGTCATAGCGGACAGGTAACTGGAAGAACTGGTGGAAGGTCGAGGCCAGGGATGTAAAGGTGGCATGGGTTCCATGGGGCAGCTCGAAATACCATTTGGCAGCAGAGCCAATGAAAGTGCGCTGTAATAAACGGAGGCGAATGGAGTCGTCTACTATGGAGTTGGAGGAACACCATAGATGGAAGGACATGATATGGTTCTGTGGGTCTTCACCTGCCTTACCCTCGAACTGAGGGATGTCTGAGGGGAGCTTGGTGGGCATGTGAGGCCACGCAGGGTTGTTCCAGATGGGTTCGTTGGTTAATCTGGCTAGGTCAGGTGGATTGAGGCTAGCCATGTATGGCAAACTCGACGAAGGGTGTGACACGGTTGTGGGTTGGATAAAGTTGGGGCCGATGCCCCCAAGTGGGGGGGTCATGTGAGGGAGGTTTCCCCCAAGTGGGGGAACTATGGTGGTATAGGACGGACCTGCACCCCCAGGGGTGGTATGAGTCACTAATGGAGTGGGGACCGGTATTCCCACTGCGAGAATCGGTACTGTGAGGGGGACAGTAGAGGGGGCCCCCGTGGAGGGAATACCCAAAGTAGGTGAGGTACTGGGTGTCGTGGTGGATGTGCCACCAATGGTCCCTCCCATTAAGGGAGTGGGATTCACACCGGCCATGGGGCTAGTAGGGGCGGTGTAAAGGGTGTTATCAGATTCAGGCTCCGAGTCTGATGTAAAATAAGGGGCGTCAGAATTGGGTGACGGAGTCCTATGCCGCTGACGAGTGGAGTCAAGTGACAAGGCTCGAGATCTACGGTGAGTGGTATCAAGTGATCCGTGCTATGGGGGCTCGCCTCTGAGGCGCCGAGAATGTATCGGGGAAGCAATGGTGATAAAATGATGTCAAATCTGTGTGGGTTGAGGTCACTGCAAAACAGCTCAAAAAACTCTAATGCAACTGAGTGTGCAGAAGGAGAGCTCAACAAATGGGGCGCTCAGGCCAACAACAACTCAAAACACCCACTGTAACTGCATGCTACAATAGGTGGAGTACAATAAAAATGGTCAGAATACCAAAAAAGCAGGTTGCCTAAAAAAAATAAAAAACGGTGGACTCACTAGACCAAAAGGAGGTAAGAGAGCATGCAAACACCTAACTAGTGGTATTATGACTCAACTAGACATATCCTCTGCAAGGTGATGAAATCCAAGTCAGACAACATGAAGAGGAAAGTCAAGTGGCTAAAGTATCCCCCTACCAGGAGGGACACCGGGTACTCAAAGCTAGAAGTATGGAAACTAAGATACCCCGTTCATGACACGTCCAGAAAGGTAAATCTGTCGCTTGGTCCTTTAACCGCAATATTCCCTATACAGGGATATTCCGAGAACTGCAAAAGGTAACCCTTCAGTTACTGAATGGAGTTCGGTATTCCACTTAGACCTCCGGAACCAATCTCACGACTTCAACCCTCCTAAGGGAGAGGCCTTCTGATAACCTGGTTGTGACCGTGTCAAAAAATACTATGGGATTTTGGTTCCCTAAAGGACAACAGCTATGTCTCAAGTGTAAATAACCAAGGGGTGTTATTGGAAGCCTATCCCCTTGATCCTACCTAACTACAAAAGTTCTTTTATGTTCCCCAAGTGGGGTTAAAACGTTGGTTGAGTTAAGTAATTTTTAGGTCTCACTTGATTTAGAGGACAGAGTGTGTGCTTGTGAAGTTATAAACCCAGAAAGGAAGTGCCAGGGAAACTTTGTAAATATCAATAATGCTGAATTAAAAAACTTTTATCATGCCAAATTATTGGAATAAAGAATGCTAAATTTTTTTTAAAACAATGCTGTAAAAAGATAACAGGAATAATGGTGCAGAAAAGGATGTAGGACTGTAGGAAATATGGTAGCAAAGGGGCTGGTGTCAAATACAGCAAAAAAAATGCAGCAATCAAGCCGCGGGTTTTGACGAAACAGGCGCGCTCAAATCGCGGTTTTTTGGTTGACAGCGGCGGTCGGACCGCGGGTTTAGACAAAACAGGCGCACTCAGATCGTGGTTTTCTGGATGACAGCGGCGGTCGGATCGCGGGTTTGGACGAAACAGTCGCGCTCAGATCACGGTTTTCTGGAAGACAGCGGCGGTCGGACCGCGGGTTTGGATGAAACAGTCGCGTTTGGGTCGTATCTAAGGGCTGGACAGACGTGGTCGGGACGCAGTTATGGGGCTGAAAGTCGCGGTCGGCGGCGGCCGAAAGGAAAAAACGGAAAATAAAATGACTAAAAAAGCCAGCGGAGTCGCCAAAACTGTAGCTAGGGTTTTACACCTAGCTTGTACGAATGAGTACCTACTAAGGACAATGGATTCCTTAGTAGCAGTTCAATGATATTTGAATTAAAAGATATAACTGAAATAAAACTAAATTTAACCAAGTTAATTAAGCAAACGGTAGAAAGTAAATAACATGAAACAAAAACAGTAAATAGTAAATAATGACCTTTATTGATGTTACCTCCAATGTGGAGGTTGGTGAAGTCCGTTGCGCTGGTCCGATGTCAGTGGCTCCGAGCTTCAAGCTGCTTCTTCTCTTTCTCCAATGGTGGAAATGGGCCAAAAGGGGCTCTCAATGGTTAAAGTAGCTCAATGGCAAGCTAGGATTTCATGAGCAATTTTGGCAGAGGCAGGATACTTGTGATTGTGGATGTGGAATAAGGGGTTTCCACCCCTTATTTATAATTGAAAACCATGCGGTTTTAGGGTTAGGGTTTCAGCTATTTAGGGTTTTTTCCTCATTTCCTCATTATTTTATATTTTTATTCCTTTTTTGCTTTTTTGGAGGAATTTTGGATATTTTTGGAGGAAAAGAGGGTTTTATGGCCTTTTGGAGGCACTTTAAGCCTTTTGGAGGCTTTTTGCATGGTTTTATGGGTTTTCGATGGAAATATGGTGGGAAAATGGACAAATGAGCCATGTAATGGGGTAGATGAGGTAGTGAACCCTTTTTGGGTGATAACAGTCACTTTCACCAAAAGTAGAATTCGTCATCATAGACACTCTGCACTGAGCCACCACCTCCCTGGTGGAGGAAGATATCTCCCCATCTACTCAGCCTAGGCTGATGAGGAGAACAAACTCGTAAAGGTACTGCACTGCTCAATCCCAACACTCTCTCAAAGAAGAAGGCTACTAGTATGCTAGAATATCCAAAATTCTTTCTCCTTACTCTCTTGTAGTTAGAGAGCTGCTTCTTCATAATCATGATCACTCCCGAGCACCAATCATATAGGGCCCCTTGCATACAATCTACTGCTAGTCTCATCTGGTTCAATGTAGCAAGGTGAAGAGAAGATGATCATGCAATCCTCACTATGGTACTTGTCAATACCTGTAGAGGAAGATCACGTATGTGTACAATAGGGATGCAACTCCCTCTCTTTTGTATGCCTGGTGTGTAGTATATGTTGATGTAGTTCTGGACACTTGGAGGGTCACTGCCTATACTGGTGCCTTCCAAGTTTACCAGATCCCCCCGTCATGATAAACTGGCAATGAAATAGATATCCTCCGAAGAAATCTCCAAGGACTCACCTTGAAGGTCAAACATGCCCAAATCATGATCCCAATAATTTATCATGAACTCTAAGAGGCAGACATTGGCCCACATAGGTGATGTATAGAAAAAATTTAACAACCCACTTGAACATAACACATTCACGGTGGGGGCATCTTGGAGTGCTTCTTGATCCATATATTCATGTTCGTGCTCCCTCCACTCAAGCACCATCTTCAAACCTAGTAAAAGAAGCATTGCAAACCTTTAGTTTCATGTAAAAATTTCAAAATTTGACCATATATTCTTCTTGTTCACTTCACGCAGCATACACGACTGTCTAGTAAGGCATGTCACGTACTGTACGCGAATGTCCTTCAGGGAAACCCATGTACAGAATGCGTGTATGCAAGTTTCAATATAGCGAACCCGTGTACACAGCATTTCTTTGTTGAGGGTGCTCAAAAATTCAAAATTTGGGCTCAATTTTGAAATTTGCTAGGATCAAATTGAAGAGCTTGGGGTGTAGTCTTACCTAACACTTGCAGATTTGGAATTGGTCCACTGGATTGTCCACAATGAGCAATTGAAGGTAGAGGTGAAAACTTGTTTTTTATGGCTAAAAATCCAAATGGTGAGTTTTATTTATGTTTTTGAACTATTTATAGAAATATTATTTCTCAATTGGGTTTTTCCCTATAGTTCATAATTCATCAAACTAATACCATATCTTTTTTCCTTGTGACAGGTTTATCATCATTTCCAAGGTGTGTTTTGCTCATATAGGATTGTTTTTTGTTACAACACATGCATTTTGCATCTATACCTACTCCATCTTAAACTTATCAATCAACATTTTAACCATGGACTATGGTATTGTTAACCATTAGCTCCTTGTCTTTACCATCATTCTTTCATCGATAGGGCTTTCCTCTCATGAGTATCCTCATTTAGAACCTATGTTGTCTTTTGATACTCATGCTACAGATGTATTAGGTACAAGGGAATCTTTTTAACTATTTTTCATGCCAAATGGAGCCTTATTTTGGTCTCTTTTTACAAGCTATCCCTTTATAGGACTCCCGGCTCTTATGGAGTTTCTTTAGGCCCATGTCTGACTCCTTAAAAACAGACTTGACTATCGAGTTAACTTGTTCATTAAATATCGTTAAGAATATGTGAATGGGCATCCACATTGGTGGTAGGTTATCTCTTTCTTGAACCATGCAGAATAATATGAGAAAGGATAAATCTCTTTTCTACGAAATTTAGAAGAGTATTCTCAGCCATAGGTTTATCACTTTTCTGGACCTGACGGACTAAATTTATGGAAAAGGAACACCCGGTATGAGCTTAGTTTTCTCTTTTTCGTGCTCTGGACCTAAACATGAAAAAATATTTTGAGTGTACTTTATGTCTTTGTCATGCTCACTAAACACTAAAGAACAAAGCATCGAGTTTATTGTTGTAAGCCCCATTTCTCGTACTCAAATGGATCTTTCCAAGTGATCTTGCTTTCCTTCACACTCATAAAAATAAAGCTATATGCTTCTCTTGAAGGAGCGTTGGGTAGGTGGTAATTTAACCTTTTTGGACCTCCCTAACTAAGTACGAAAAAGGTTCACCTTTTCTTCTACTAAAGTTAAGAGAGTTCTTCTATGGTATGTTTTATACTATTTCGGCCTCGGGAGACTAAATTGGATGAAAAAGGACCCCCCTGGAGTCCTCTTTGAAGTTTTCAGACTCTCTAAATGTGAAAACACCAACTGAGCATGTACTAGTTCGGGCTCACAAAATCCACAAATCAGTGACACTATCAAGCATTATTCCCTCTTCTCTTCAAGCTTGTTCAAAAATGAAGAGATATCTAAGTTGACTTTATTGGACTCGTTAAAATTTAATAGGGAAGGTAAGGAAGAAGTTTTCTTTTGGTTTTTAGTTAGTGGAAGCATCTCATCCTTGAACATGGCACCCTCTGTCTTTTTCGATACTCATGTCTCAGTGTTCACTTTCAGTTCAGCTATTACTTTGAGTTTCTTACTCCTCCTCTTGTCAGTTCTACCTAGGGAATCTGATCATGTCTCCTACATGACAGATAAGTCTAGTTGTTCTATATGTAAAGTTAAAAATCTCCCTTGGGTCATCTCTGTGTTGTGCTCACTGTTCAAGGACTTAACTCAATGTCTGATCTATATCCTGATCCCATCATTGTCATATCTGTTATCACTTATGTCTCCCTTCCTTTACCCAGTTCCTAGTCACTCTTGTGATCCGTTGGAGGATCTATTGCCTTCCTTCTCATAGTATGGTTCTGCATCAGCACTTTCTGATGATGAAGACCTAGAGTTTTTGACGATCATACCTCAGGATTCACTTTCTTTATGGGTGAACTCCTTTGCTTCAGTTGTTAATTATCACCTATTGATTGACAAACCGTTGAATCCACTCCATGTTCAACTTCAATAACATCTATTCACATTGCTTGGATTGTACTGGTTCTTTGGGATTCTTTACGAAGACCTTAGTTTCTTATCTATGGACTAAGTTGTGCAAGACTATGTTGTACCTATTTACACAACTTCCAAATCTTTGAAGACTTGTCAGTATTTTATATTGTGGCTTCGCTCCACCTTTGTAATATATGTGGTCTAGTACCCGTACTATATGATGTACTCAAATATTGTAAAAAATCTAGTGTTCCAGTATATTGAACATAGCATCCTCAGATATGACTTTGTATATGACATTATTATGTATTTGTTTCAGGTACTACCTTTTCTCCATTGGACTTTTGAGTTCTCCAAAGATAATTATTATAATGTATTTCAGCCATCGCTTTCCTCTGACCTCACACATTAGGGGCATCTGTTATCAACCTAAATGGCACTTCTCCGTCTGAGTGCCGACACTTCCTATGTTGGTACACAAAAGGACACTTTTGGATTAAAGGTTGCCTAAACACTATAGATGGGCATGAAATGAGATGCATTCACTCTCCAACCAGCTTGCCATTTTACTTTTCTATGTGTGGATTGACATATGCGACTATGTCCATTGAAACTCGTGTACATACGCAACTATCTTCTTTGAAAACCCACGTACTATACGTGACTATGCTCATTGTAACCCACGTACAAATCTGTACCTGGGTTTCCCTTAAAGAAACTCACGTGTCATATGTGGCTTGCCAGTATAAATAGTCACATACACATACATTCAACATTAAAAATAACAAAACATGATTAATGGAGATTTGTTGAGCCTTAATCATTAACCAACTCAACTGTCTGAACCTCCTCAACCTTCAAAACTGCTCTATTTCCCAAAGTATAAATAGAGGTTTTGGGGAGGGCATTAAGAGAATCAATCTTGGAGAGAAAAGTTATGATGGTGGTATATCTTTAGAAGTATTTGGAGCAGCATAACTCAGAGTCCTTTTCTTGCTGCAGAGTCCTTGTCTCAGGCATTGGGTTGTACACTTATCTCATTCACTATTGTTAATAAAGAGAATTCTTCTTCCAACTTTGTATTGAGTCTCTTTCATGTATCATGTTTGATGAATATTTTTGATTAAGCACTCTATATATTGTTCATCTAACCTGTCATATATACATGTGTAAGATTGTACTTGGATAATTTGCTCTTTGTAGGTGAAGGAGGTGTATCCCTGAAATATTTTAGAAAGAAGCAGAGCACGAGAAGACAAAGCTTGGATCAACTGTTGATAATTGGGTGAGTCCAACATATCTTCCTATTTCCTTTCTGTACTTTAAAAATGATTTTCTGTAAGTTTTAGAAGTATGTTGGTGACCCCAGACCCTACGTTACAAGGGTGTTTATTCCTGAACAACACAATTGTTCTGCAATACTTCCCCATAGATGAGGAGATTGCAGATATTTTCACCAACAAATTTACTGAGAAAAAAGTTCAATTACCTCCGTTCATTGTTGGGGGTGAGTTCGCCAAGGTGACCAATTACTTGTTTAGTGTTCATCTTGAGGGGTGTTTTTGTTCCCATTTGGTTTTCCCCTTTTCTCACTTAGCATTATTTTGAGCATTTTAGAGTTACTTTTTGTACAGGGTGACTTATGCCCTTTGTTTTCGGTGCCCTAGCATTTTATTTTTACTCCTCTACATGAGTATAGATAAATGGGGGTGTTGAAGTCATTATCCAACCTACATATCTTTATTTGGTCAATTTGGCCTACTTACCCACTTATCCTAAGTATTGAATTGAATTACTAGCATCAACATCAACACACTCCTTGACATCGGTATTAGCACTAGCACACTCCTTCAATTAGGGAGGCCAACTAAACCTTCTCCTTCAATCATGGAGGCTAACTAGTCTTCCTCCTTCAATCAGGGAGAAAATATAGGTTGATCTTCTTGTCATAAGTGCACCAATTAGTTAACTGAATTTTGTTTCACCTAATAATCAATTAAGCTGAGTTGGAAAGGAGCCTTCCTCATATATTTGTCTATTATGGGATAATTTGAGTTAATTGGAGTGATTTAAGGTGCCTCTAACAACTTATGGTGACTCAATTGAGTTCAGTTCTCTTCATCAGAGCTGACTTGAGTTAGATATGTACCCCCGCCTACTGATTGACATGCAATTGAGTTCTATTAAGTTAGACTCGGTCATTACTTCTTTCGATTCAGTTAGGGCTTAGTTAGAGTCAATTATGGTTGTGATTAGTGGTTAACTTATATGTTTAGTGTGACTAAGTGACAGCTAAGCCACTCTAATGTTACCAATTCTAATGACCTCCTTGGGATTCAAATTGTCTTTCTATTCATGCAAGTGTATCACATTGTATCTCTACTTTTTATTATTGAATACATTCTTACAGCTGCAACTCATAATTGCAGTGTGTTTCATGTCAAATTTCTTGTACAATTGATTCTAAATGTTTTGTGAGTTGTTCCTTGATCCCATATTACCGTGACCCAATTTTCACAGTTAGCTTTAATGATTAGATGGGATACTGGGAATCCATTTTTGATATGTTTGTGAAAGTCATACTAGTATGAGCATTTATATTGTATATGTATATAATTGATGATCCACCTTTTGTTTATAACGTTATATATATATATATATATATGGTATTTACAATGATCACGATGGATCCTGATCTTGCATTATGTATTTATAAAAAGTAGATTTATAATAGAGTTCTTTTATTAGAATGCATATAGTATAAAAAAATTCTAAGGCCTTCCGGCTACAAGATTTGAAAGTAGTTGTGGATTAGTTTAAAACAAAAAAATCCTTTGATTGACATTTTGGGAATTAGATTAGCAGGAAAGATTTACATACATTTAACATAATTTAAAAGATAACTATTGTATATGTTAGAAGACATAGTAGAACATGAATAACTATATCTAAAGTGATTATGCTAAAAAATACTAATTATTATAAGATTATCCATTACTAGCAATCTTTGATTCGGGTATGGATGCCTGATCTTAGATGCATTGACAATGTAAACTAGCATTTTATAGGAAGGATTAAAATACATAAACAAGGATTTAGATTTGATAACATAACAGATAATTCTCATATACATATGCATAAACATTTATGCCCTAAAAATATAACTGGAGTTCAAGTTTAGATAATCATCCTACCGCAACTGGATTTAATAAAAAACAACAGAATAAAAACCTGCACCACTGCTAGAAAAATAGAAATGGAATAGTTGTTTCTCCCAACCAACTCCTAGATAAGCCAAATTACTTGCTCCAGAACCCCCGAGCCTATTTGATGAACCACAAGATCAAAATACCATTAATGAGCCATCTCTTGCACTATCAGATTCAATCCCCATCCAATGCTAGCCTCCTGCTTGCTAATGGATATACTATTATATCGTATTTTTCCTAGTTTTTTGTCATTTATGAGCCTCCTCTTTAGCACTCAACAAAGAGTTGTGACCTAATTTTGGGGAAGATGCCTCCTGCACCTTGAGTTCTCACTCAACAACTACAATCACGTTTATTTTCCGCTTGTGGGTCATCAAACACTCTTCAATAACGATTTCATTTTTGTCCCCTTCGGTATCTTTTATTAATAAAAGAATAATTCATTACATTTGTTTTATTTTTGACTTTCTGTCAAAAATATTTAAGATAATAAAATAAAATATCTTAGTAGAAATTAATAATAAATTATTAATTCTTGGTGTATTAGAGTTAAATTCCAATTCCAATCTAAATAGTCTATTCTTTTTTATTTTGAGGAATACAACTCATTTAGGAGTTTGATTTTTTAGATTATAGTTTATTGAGGATGATATACTAAATATGCAATGCTTTAAACATGAATCATATTTCTTGGTGTTTTGGATGGGTTAGTTTAACCTTAAGAGGTTGGTTTTTTTTCACAATTCAGCACTTGGCTATTTTGAGGATTTGAAGATATTGGTATGGATGGAAAGTCACTCATGGACTTTTTAGATTGGTCACTTTAGCCTTAAGAGGGTTTTTTTTAGACAATTTAGAATTTGGTAATTTTGAGGATTTGAAAATATTGGTATAAATAGATGATTTTCCATTTTGGCATTTGAGAATTTAGTAACTTATTGTAGATTTGCGGCTTGCATGGTTGCTTGAATTTATAATATATTTATAAATACTTATCATGGATTTATATAACTATCTATCTTTGTTGACTTTCACACGTTTTATGGAACTATGCAGCTTTGTTGGCTTTCACAGGTTTTATGCTTTATAAAAATTATCCATTTTAGCATTTGAAGATTTAGTAACTTATTGTAGATTTGTGGCTTGAATGATTACTTGAATTTATAATCTCTTTATAAATAGTTATCATGGCTTTTTTTTTTTCCAAGGAAAAAATTCGTAAATACTTTATTCACAATTCGTAGATGGCCTTCATTGTCCATTTTACAAAAAAACAACTAAGAAGTTGTCAAAACAAATCTGCCTCAGAAAGAGCACAAATCCATCCAGATCTAAAGTACATATACATGCATCATACCAATAGTACTTTCCAACATAAAGAGAGCAAAAAAATAAACTAAGTCTGATCATAGCAGACTTATATCATCACTCCTGATAAATCAGGTCAGATCAATAAGGGACAAGTGATCTAAAGCAAAAATATCAGAGCAGAACTAGCATGCTGATAAAGTCTCGAAAAAATCTTATGCTGATGATAAAAAAACAGCTGCAAAAAAATGTCTGATCCAGACCATCCAAATATGAAAAATATTATTTCCAAAACAAAACTTTCAGAACCATAATGGGAGGCCTAACAGCCCGCAGGTCCAGCTCTGAATATTGTTGCTTGAGATCACCAAAAACTATAAAGTATCAGCCATGGCATCATATCTGAGTCATCAAGAACCGGTCGTCCTATGACAGACAGCATATTTTATATTATCTTTAGAAATTTCTGTGGATGCTGCCTCATTCTGTTCCAAAATATTCCAAAAACCTTCATGCAGATTACCCCCTGCTTTAGCCAACAAATCTGCTTTGGAATTCCTTTCCCTATAAATGTGGTTGTAAGATACAAATTCAAACCTGTCCGATAAATAATGAACATCTTGAAGAATCAAGGAGAGTTCAAGATTTTGTAATTTGTATTTACCAGATACCCAATTAATAACAAGCTGTGAGTCTCCAAAAATTTGAAGTTTATCCAAATTATGCATCCTAGCTAGCCTAAGGAGAAGCTTAAGAGCACACAGTTCTGCATAATTGTTTGTGCCCAACCCTAAACCTGCTTTGAAAGATATAAAATGCCTATCAGAGAGGTAAAGCATACCTCCAGCCCCACATAGCATTGGATCCCCAGCAGCAGATCCATCAAAGTATCCCCAAGCAAAAGAATGATCAATATCCTCTACCACAATAGATCTAATAGAGATCACAGAAAGGTTCTGTGGTATGTTCTTCAACATGCCTAGACTATAGCTCGAAACCAGAGCAGGAGAGGAGTCACAATCCTCAAAGCAAGATCTATTTCTTGCTTTCCAAATAAACCATAGGACAATGATGGGTAAAGTTTTTATGGAATTTACAGCTGATAACAGGCACCAATTTTTAAAACAATCAGAGAGGGAGTCTCCATTCCAAAGATTAGTAATGGATAAATGATCCTCAATGATAGACCAAACAGATTGTGTAAAAGGGCATTCAACAGCTATATGGAAATTGGATTCGCAACTCTGTTTGCATAGATAGCATCTTCCAGGACCCTCTCTACCTCTCAAACAAAGAACATC
>LPNX010274215.1:39636-87599 GCA_001517045.1 Pseudotsuga menziesii
ATTAGAGTTTTATCAGCCTCATATTAGATCTATACAGGTGCTACATCAGATTGGAAGATTGACATGTGATTCACACCACAATTTTGTGGCTATTCAGGGAATTGGGTGTGAAATAAATTGCCTTATTTTTTGTACTCTTTGGGAACGAGTATGCACAGATCTCTTTTCCATTTCAGATTATGTTTGCAGATCATAGTTTGACAGCAGAAAGAAGCATTCAAATAATGCTCCTACTTCATTAGTTGATGAGATACAAGGAGTCTCTCCTCTTCCTTCTTGCAGGTTCTACACTCCAGCGCATGATCATGGAGTTCATGATTTCTTCAGAAAGTCCTTCATCCAAAAGCAGTTCAGTCAGCTCATTAAAGTGAAGATGAAGATATGTTGAAGACATATTATTTCAAATTTTTTGCCTTGTCCTATCTTGAGGGAGGATTTTCCCCATGTGGTTTTGCCTCTTTCCTCACTTTTCTGGACATAATAATTGTTAAAGGGTGACCATAGCCTTGTTGCTGGGCCCTATATGCATCCATATTTTTTGTCATACCATCATAAATTCACTTATAGGGGGGTGTTGGAATATATTAAACCCACTCACAACTTAGGATAAAATAATTAATCATTATTTGATTAATTATTCACCCACTAGCCTAATTAGTTGGCATCCACTTGCACCTTAAAGTCAATGCATGCCATCTATATCCTAGGAATGATTTATTTCTGATTTTGGGTTCATATAGAATTAGTATACAGGACCTTATAGTAGATTTTGCTTTTTTCTGCTTTTTCTGTTTTTTCCTGCTTTTCTATGGATAAGATAAAAGCTAGTCAACTAGGAAACTAGGAGCTTTTGTTTCCAACCCATTCTCCATTAGTTTTTCTCCATTTTATATGATTAGCATGTTATTTCCATCTCCTTGACAAATCACTCATGCTTTTTCCAACTCGTGAGGTCCTTGATAGATTTAGCAAGTGCTTTATCCACCTATGGGGGTTTGCTATATTTTGGTAAGTCAGCCTTTTTGAGCTTTATGAGTTTTTTCCATATAATTAGACTTTCCCATGAGGGATGTACTATTTATGTACTCTATTATTCATAATTATTCAATGGAAGGATACACACCAATATTCATCTCTTCATTCATGTGATTCAGTCTCTTTTCTTCTCTCTATTTTTCCTGTGTATGCTTATGAGAATTCTTAGTATTGAAGATCTATTTCCTGTGCTTCTTTTTAGCATCATTGCACATAGCATTGATCTATTATTTCTATAGGCTACAACATCTAATGGTGTCTCTTGGAATCTCCTCCAATTAGATTCTATGTCGTCATTTCCATTATGGGCATTTTCTCCCATGGCATCTCTCGCACGCTCGTAAGGTTCCGATGGTTAGGATGCTCAGGATCCGGAATATGGTCTCATATTCCGGTATTTATTATTTATCGGAAATGTCGAGGACTACTGTGTATTGACAATCAAATGCACTATCCATTGGGTGGATAGTCCCTTAAGCAGCCGCAACTACGGGTAGTAATTCCATTGTGGGTTCCGCAAACCATAAAATCATCATCTCGTGGAAGCTCTATCCACTATAGATAGTTGAAGCCTCTAACCATCGGAAGGATAGTCTATTAGATAGCTGCAATGGCGGACGCACAAACAGCTAAATTTTTTCGATGTTCATCGGTGGTCTGTTCAACTAATCATCGTCGATCCTCTTCACTAGTCTTCATCTTGTCTTTCACCAACACCAATGGTCTTATCGAAGCTTCATCAGACTAAGTTCCCCGATGAGCCGAGGGTCCGATACTTAGAATAATTCTCCAAAAAATTTCATTTTCTTGCCGCTTTGTCGGCTCTTTCTTCACCTTTTCTTCGTCGATCCGTTCCACTGATCTTCGCCAATGATGATGACATTTTAGTGAATTCATTGCCTAATCATTGGCAATACAATCCTCTAAAATTTACCGATTGCCAATGGTTTCATGACTTAGAAAAATTTTCAAAATTTTCTCTTTAATCTTCTTTCTACCACCACTATAGGCGGCTTCACGAACTAACTTCCTGTCTTTTTCACCGTCATTTCGGTGCTTACGTCTTCTAATTTTATTCAATCAATCCACTAATTTTCACCGACGGCCAACGAACACTTAGAAAAATTTTCACAATTTTCTTCCGACTAGCTCTCCGCTGCATCAGAAGAGCTTCCCACTTAGTCTTTCGATGAGTCGACGGTTCAGGCACTTAGGCAAATTTTGTGAATTTTCCTGTCATTCATTAATTTTCTTCTGGGTAGAAGGCAACCTGCCTCTACTAACCGGTTCTTCATGGCCCATAGAGGCCCATGCTGCAACCCTCAAGCTTTGATACCATAATGTAACATCCCCAACCCTCTAACCGGCGAAGAGGACGCTACAGTATCATTAACATCCGGGCTAACCGCCCCATGAACATGAACATACATAAAAGTTGAAACAAAATACTTTAAACTAGAACATGCATAGATACATAATTATTTATCATATAGCAGAAGCAAACATCCGTTCATACAAGCATTCAACATGTTCATCATATTCATTAAACAATAGATATAAACGCAGAGACGAAATGGTCAAGAATACTTATCTTATAAATAATTCGTCCTGCAATCAGCTATGTTGCTGCAACGTTCCACCCAACTATAGGCCAGCGTGCTCCCTAATATATTAGCAATGATTCCACCCCCGAGATGGGCATGATTTTCCCAAGGAATAAGGAACAAGCAGGCTTACACATAGCCGAGGATACCCAAATCAGCCAGGCCAACACAATTGGGTTTATCAGGCCATCAAAAAGACAACCAAGCCAACATGATCGGGTTTATCAGGCTATCAAGGAGCTAGGAAAGGATGAATGCTAAGCTAGTGAGATCATTGTAGAGCTAAGGACACCTACACTAGAACTAGTCTGACTTCTAAGACACCCACACACACCCAACACAAGGAATCAGTCCCTTCTCTACTACACAGTCCCTCAAGCCCTGACTTCCCTTCCAGTGCTATTCAGGGGTTGTGGAGAAGAAATCCATCTCTCTAGATCTATCTGTGTGGTTCCTAAACACACTAGGTTTATCAAGCAAACCAAGTCCTCATCCCTACTCCAACACAGTCCGAAGACCAACCAATGCATACACTCAGTCAAACCAACTATTCACAGCTTGGGCAGAGGAAAAACAATTCCTGAGTAGTTCTTGGCCCTATCCTGGCCAAAACGACTCCATAACAACCTACATCAGGCCAACATGTAGAAACAACACAGCCAACAAAATATGGGGAAACAACAACAATGAACAACATGGGGAAGACCTTATCTCCCAGCTCCACAATGGGATGAAGAAACTAGAAAAATTACACAGACTGCACTGGGGAAAGAAATCGGACTCCCATCCTATGCATGAGGAAAAACATACATGCAGACCACAAATCCGTATAGGAACCACAGATACCCCTCTATAGAAAATGTGAATGACAGCCAAAAACAACTCTCCTCCTTGCTGCGTGAGACCAAACAGAAAGAATCCTTCACGTGAGGAATAGGACGTCTCTCTGCATGAGGATAGACAAACAATGGATAATGGCAAGTGGGAAAGTGTGGAAGAGTGCCCAACGCCATTGTGGAGAGAGTGGAATGATGGGCGTAGTCATTTTTCCTGCCCAACGTGAGGTTCACTTTTCTGGTGGAGTGTGTGTGTGGGCAAGGACTGACAGTCCTACCACACTCCACTCCCCAGCAATAACTGCCCCAACTAATCAGCAGAACATTTAAGGTGGTAGTTGGATGAGACAAGGGAAGGTGAGCAAAACAAAAAGGGTGGTGACATATGGATTTTCCCCCATGGGCTCAAGGTTTAACATTCCCCCTCCTTATCCTTAAGAAAATCATGCCATTTTCAATATGGTTGCAGTGACATAGCTGGTTGGGGTTATTTAATTAAAAACACATTTACATGATGCTAGAAACCATATGTGCCGGATAGCACAATATTCCATTGACAATAATTTTAATCGCCGAAACATAACAACCAAATCGATGGTGGGGCTTTTTCCTTTAGCTCCACACCATGATTCATTACAATATATACATCATGTACATTTTACGCAACGGGGTCAAAACTGCGGTGTTACACTCTTCAGGATGTGTACAGCAGGTTCACTAGCCACTCTTATCTTATTTTGAGGTTCCACACTAGGTTTATCAAGCACATTCTACATCTCTCCCATTCCTAAGTCTTGTACATAGTTGAGAACCAAACCAGGGTGCACAATACAACAACCACAGGGAGACTCTACAACATAGGCTTACTTTGGAACACAAGTTACAAGGTCTCATACACTATGTAATTTAAGATAACGCTGCAATGCAGCAATCATAGTCCTGCTGAGGGAAAACACTCATAGAACGGGAAGGATACACGCAGATATAGCTTCGTTGCTATCACAATGTCACTAAACACTTGCGGAATGTGAAGGATACACACACAGGAAGATATCTCTGCTACCACAATGTCACTCCTCTAGAAAATGAAGATGGTGGTAAATAACTAAGTGAACTAGAACGTCCCGCAGCTCTCAAATCGTGAGAGTAAATCCAAAACGTGAACGCGTGGGTCAAAAATAGATACGGTTCTTTTGTTTTCTTGTCCATGCAAGTAAAACACGACATTCCAGGACTGTGTTCTCTACCCAATTTGAAAATTTCCCATACTCTTCCCCTTCCAAGCAATAACTACCTCAACCACCTTCTGGTAGAATAAATGGTTGGGAAGAGAATACAAGAAAGAGGGTAGTTGACAGTTCTTATGGGTTCTCCCCATGACACATGGATTTCCACAAACTAGCTCAAGGTTAACATTCCCATCCCCTTATCATTAGGAAATTCATTCCCCCATATCATTATTCGTTGCATTGACATAGCTGGCTGTGGTTTTTTCATTAATTTGCATATTTAGATGATGTTTACAAACATGCCTGACTTAGCATAGAAACCATAGGAATCAACCATGATCTCCTATATACCAAAAATTAATCAATAACAGGGCCTTGGCCTTGAGCTCCTTGTCATGATTCAATATAATATTTACATCATATACATTAATGCAATGGGGTCAAAACCAGGGTGTTACAAATACAAAGTGATAACAATGTTATCTCTTAATATCTTCAAAACTAATGATATGAATTTACAAGGCTAAATGATATATAATTAATATATAAGATAGTACATGAGAATAATTACCAACTCCTTGTTAGTATAAATTAAGTTAATTGTACTATGTACTTATTTGGTCAAACTTTCTTAGTAATTTAGACATGTAGAAAACTATCAAGCGAGTTAGAATTGAATCCTTTTAGTGGTTGTGGAGTTCAAAAACATGTATTGACATATCATTTTGAATGGCTAGTATAGAACCAACATAGAGATGAATTTTTTTGGCATAAATAATATTGGGCATAGAGAATGGCTATTATAGAGATGATGCAGGAGCATCTTTGGTGCAATAGGCTATTTTTCAAGTCTCCTTTACTTTCATTAGGATAGTTGTTGGTTTTTAGTATTTTCGTAGATTATGGTTGTTGGTACAAGATCATTACTTAGACTATTATTACATTTATGATTTTATGGTCGTTAGTGTTAGCGATTGCTTGTGTTGACCAATACGTGGACCATTCAATATAAAATAAAATAAAGGCACATCAATTACAAGACATGGACTCAAATTGCATTGAAGGAGATTGACATGTGGTGTTGGAAGGAAGTTACAAACACATTTATAACAACAGTCAAAGATGGAATGATTCATTTCTTGGAAGATGAATAATTTCAGCTTTTCATGTTCGCATATGGAGCTATTAAATTTCCTACCCATGAAGGAGAGAGGGATTTTGCTTCTCGTTGGCTTGGAAGAGGGAAATCTTGCCTTTGCATTAATTTTATGAGATGTTTACCAGTGTTGCAATGGAAAAGAGGAACTAGCCATAGTGGTTATGGAGGTCCAGGCTCAAGCTTGTGTTTTGTGTTGTTTGTGAGCAACATGGGCTCTCACGTTTTGATGTTGTATGTTTAGTAGAAGAGGATCTAAGGTGTGGTGTTGTGTATGTCAAAATATATGTCAATGTTGTCATGGACATCAATAAAACTTATATGATTTTGTGTTATTTATTTCAATAGTTGAGTTATTTGTGGTGATTTATTTTATGTTGTTTATGTGACAAATGTCATGACTGGAGTTGTGTGTGTGGTAAATTCGTGGGATGTAATTCCATTGATCATGAAACTCCCTTGTGAACTGAAAATCCATTGAGGTTGCGACTCATTAATGTTGCAACTCCTTTTGAGCTGCAACTATGTTGAGGTTACAGCTCCTTTGTGAGAAGGAAGAGTCATGAATGCTATAAATACTTAGTGATTATGTTGAGAGACTTCCTTTATGGGACATTGAGAACAACCTTGTGCTATGTCAACTGGTATCATAGTAGGAAGAACCTACAGATGAAAAGAGAAAAAATTTGAGAATTGGAGCAGTCCCAGCATAAGCATGGATTTGGGTACAGTCATTGCCATGAGGAGAGGTGTAATATGATGGGATGGAGGAAAGGAAAATGGAGTTATCTAAGTAAGTGACCAAATCATGCCTCTAGTTGTTGAATTTGGTAGATTTTGTAGGAGAATATATAACTCGAAACTTAAACAATGTTGGGTATAGGTTGCGGGAATGCGTTGTGGATGAATATCCAAGCGGGTGTTGTAGAGATGCTATAGTGGACTTGTAGAGAAGGATTAGAGAGGGATATTTGTGGAAGTTTATAGAGTGGGAAGTGCATGCTATGTGGAAGTTACAACATGACAAATACAACATTTAATATGTTGAGAGGAAGAACCAAAAATAAAACGGATGGTACAATGGTAGTAGAAGATGTTGTGAACATTATGCAGCAAACGACGAGGAAAATGGATTCCATTGAATTGGCTCAGAAGAGGGGAGAATTCACAACGAAAGTGATTCAGAAGAATAAATAGGATGACATGCAACAACATCAAATGAAGACATAAATACCAGAGTTTTATGGAAGTGTAGACCCAAAAAACCAATGGAGTGGATTGAAGACATGCAACATTACTTTGACTTTTATGAATCTGAAGGAGACCAACAAGTGAATATTTCCAATGATAGATTGAGGATTCATGCATATGAATGGTGGAAGTAGTCAAAGATGGACAAAAAATTGGAGAGGAAAGGACACAATCAGGACTTCAGAAAAGATGGCGATTAAGTTAAGAGGTAAGTATGTAAATGTTGATTATATTTTGAAGATGCATAGAAGGTTAGAGAATTTAAAGAATAATGATAAATGTGTAGAGAATTATTTTGAAGAGTTTTATAGAATGGCCATGAGAGATGGTTTTGTACAAGATAGTGAGGAAAAGATTATGTTGTTTGTGGATGAATTGAAATTTTCCTTAAAGAGGAAGATATGTGTGGATAATATACGGTCGTTGGAAGAGGCTTATCATCTAGCCTTGAGAATTGAGGAAGCACAATTGAAGAGAAAGTAGGAGATAGGAGCAAGAGAATGTGATTATCTTAAAAGTGGTTGCAATGAGTGCTAATTGTACTATTGAGGTTCATGTCATTCAGGAAACCAATGAATGAGGTTTGCATGAAATGCATAACATGATGAGGGAGAGTGTAGAGGAAATATTCTCAACATAGGATTGCAAGAGATTGTAGTGAAAGAGTTTGGGTAGAAAACACAAGGGGTAGTGGTATGTGATGCTGTAACAATGGACAGTGTTACGACAGTAAGTGGAGAGGTAAGAAGAGTGGTCTTGTAACTTTGGGGTTGCAAGAAGATAATGGTATAGAAACAGGAAATTTATAGCGATTGGTGGAAGAATATGATTTACCACAATAAAATGAGTTACATCAAGTGGTGGGAGAGATACGAGTGATGCTGGTGAATGCTATGCATATGAAGAAGATGGAAGACTTGAAAGCAGCTGTGAAGAGTTATTTGCAGTGGTAAATGACCAGGGTACATATTGCATAAATCAATATGGGAATTCAAAAGTGGAGAAGAGGTAAAGTTGAGAGGTCTGAAGCATGGAAGAGGAGGAAGAAGAAGAGAAATACATTTTATTTTTCTCCTAGTGGTTTTTGATTTATCAATAATAGCGTGAGAAAGATTCTCACAAATTTTTATCTAAAGGAGTATGATGTAGAAGAATCCTTGGTGTAGCAGGCTATCCTACATGTCTTCTTTACTTCCATTAGGATATTTGTTGGTTTTCAAAATTTCCCTGAATTATTGTTGATGCTACAGGTATTGCATGAAGAAGGTAGTCATGTTTTATTGGCTACCAGAATGCTATGTTGGGAGGAAAGAGTTGTATGAAAGGATATGAGTGTGTAATCATGAGTATTGTTAGTTTTATTTGATTGCATAGATAATGTGACCACATCATGAAATTTTATTGTGATGATGATGCATATAAAGTAACTAGTGTGTTTCATTTCCTTTGAGATATGAACAACTAACAGTGTTTGTATTATTGTGTTATAATCTGAGATCACTTCGTGACTATTGTAAATGCTACAATGAAGATATTATATGCATGGGTACTCACAACTTGTTTGGATAATTGAAAAATTCATATCGTAGGTAGACTTGTCTTGGGCATGGAAAAGGGTGTAAGCCCATAAAAAGGATGGAAGTTACTGTGTCAAAAAAGGGACAAAACTTATGAGAAGGATCTCATAGTTGTGAAATCTAATTTCTGTAGGGAAAATATTTGAAAATTTTGATAATAATTGATAATAATTATTTGGATGATATAGAATTGTGTCAAGAGGACACATTATAGGGGGGATGTCCAATTTATGGAAGCAAGTGTAAAACCATAAGAGACAAAGTGATGCAACTTACAAAAGGAAACCATTATGAGGATGGCCTCATGGTTAAATAAATTTGATTTATGTAGGATACATAATTGTAAATCGATATTTGAATTTGTTTAATGATATTATTGATTATTTGGTTGTTGGTCAATTGTTTTAGGAGGACACATTGCAGGAAGACCATGTCCTATTTAGTGCAAGAAACAAACACCATGAGAAGGAAATCATGCTTGGGAAATATGGTTTATGCATGAAACATAATTGAAATTTCTAATTGAAATTATTATGATGACATCTCATAGTAATTGTATATTTGAAATACATGTGAGATGATGGATCTGTTTAGTGAAGGTAGATGATGGCTATTAAAATCTTACAAGGAAAGGGGAGAACATTGCTATAGTAAAATCAGAGCCCTCTTATATTCCTTGATCACCATAATCTATACTATGTTAAGGGCCACGAGTGGGATTCCTTAGCAATAAGTACTATGAGTAGGTGATCTCTTCTTGTGGAAGAAATATTGGGAGAATGGTGGATTTATGGAAAGGGAAACACGGATTGCTGAAGGGGATTCCTGATCCTGAATGGTGAGTGATTGTAAGGAAGATAAAACTTTAATGAATATATGTTAGAGATTCATGTTCTCTGCTAGCTGGGATCAAGAAGGAATTAGAGGTATATGTGGATACGTTGGATGTGTTGGAGAAGGTAGTAAGCTGAATCTTTCTCATGATAACCATATACAACAAATATATGTTCATATAGATAAGTATTGGTATTTTTCATACTTTATCTCGTGTTATATAATGCTTCAATAATGAAACTTGAATGTTTGTTAATGGATCAAGTGTTGCTTAAAGTGGCTATGACAAGCATGATTTTTATTTGATGAATGTGTTTGGTATGTAATGAAGTGTTAAAGAACTTGGAGATTTTCCATGAGAGCCAAAGGAATGATTGAGAATTATTATCCAATATAGCTAGAAACAAGATAAAGTGGCATTGAAGAGAAGGGAATTGCAAATGCATCTCAAAATAAGGACATATTGCAACCTTGCCAAAAAATATAAAGAGAACATCGAGGATGATGTTATTCCAAGGGGAGGGTATTGTAATATCCCCAATTTTGACTTTGAATGTATTCAATCAAAATTATGTAAAGGATGTAAATATACTAGTATGGATTCCTAGTGCGGGCCTAAAGGTCAAGGATCGACTAGTGAATGTTTAGGCATGTATGATGTAAATATTGTTATTTGGGCCATATGGTTGGCATTTAATGCTAACTCGAAATATATGTAAATATTATGCTACATAAAAAATAAAATGGTCCAAGATGGTTGAATAAAGAGCACTAGAAGGGCTATGATTCCACCAGAGGAGAAGAGGAAAGCGGGCCTATGGGATATGAAATCCTTTGCTACATGTCAACTTGAGAACTCATCCAAAATTTTTCATGTGATTTAAATGAGCCAATTACTTTCTTTTGAATTTTTACAATCATTAAATGCATGTGTGATATTGGTGGGAAAATTCACCTCATGCAATTATTAAAGTAAGGGGTTGAAAGCAATTTTGTGACAGTTCTATTAGTTGTCAGAAGTCCTTTCTTTTATGGTCAAAACTTATGTCAGTTTTATTTTCACCATCATCACATATACCTTGGATTCAACACTTATTATATCATTCTCATATGCATATATACACTACAAATAGCTCCCCATTGATGGTCTTGACAATTACCAGACTATGTATATCCCAGAAATTCGAATTTAGAGACATGACTACAAATTTGAAGGGAAAATAGATTGTCGTAGGTGAACACAAAGGTTGGGAAAGATATGAACTTGTACCCATTTAGTTTCTCTTCTCACATATGCTTGAGAAGCCACAAAATAAGGCTACGGGAGATTCTCCAACAACATATAATGGGTTGTTCTATTTACATGCACACACCAGAAGCAGCTAACAAGATGGATTTCTAGAGAGAGTCATGGATAATTGAAGGGAACACTTAAGCCCAGAAGGGTGTTGTGTGGGGTAGGTATTGTTGGAGCCAAGGTTGCGATGGTTATGTAAGATACTTGTAGAGATCTGTATGAGCATTTGACTAAGCATAGAGAGCAGAATGGGTTATGGGATGAGGGAGATAACCCTATAGGTGTTTCCATTGCCCTATTGGCCTTATATATTGGATTGGGGGTGGCCTCTTAACATAAAGAGTATAGGTTGGACAAAGTTCCTATGGTTCGATGGAAAATCGTACTTACACAACTATTTTCTTGGATATTATTGGTTTAAAGATAAATATTCTCTTGTTTTTTAATATGAAATGTTTATAATTAATGCATGTGATGGTTATGCTTGTATATGCATGTTGTGTGTGTGTGTATTGAGTTTATTTTTGGTGTTTATTTACTAGGAATCTTCACATGTATTTCAAATGTTATGAATTCATAATATGGATATGGGAAAAAGTTTAGAAGATTGTAGTTCGTTCATGTCCCCCCCTCTACTAGTTGGATAGATGGATGGGGACATGACAAAAAATATATACGCCTTAAATTGACATGTCCTCTTCAAAAGGTATTTTATTTTATTTTTGTAACTAGTTAAAAAAATTTACATGCACACTCATGTGTATCAAATGCGATTAAAACTTTCAATGCTCAATTTTGAAAATTAAGAAGAAGATATAACTTTCCAACATAAATTAAAAAAAAGTGTACACAAGTGCATTTTGTGTAGATTATGTTCATGGGTCCTTGTACAAAGTTGAGGACCTTTAAGATGCAATCCTAGTTTTTCATAACTCATGAAAGTTTAGTAAGACAAAAATGATCGAGTGTTTCTAGTTAACACGCATGATAGGAAACAAAAACACTCGAGAGTTTACGAACTGATAAAAATGCAAGAAATATATACTTCATAACACTCAAGAGTTTCTTAGATCATAAATGCTTGAGTGCTTTATTCAATATATTATAACCCCAAAAAGGGGCTGCGATCTCCATTATTTGTCCAACATGCAACATCCATGACATTCATGGGTGAGGAGAAGCAAGAATGCTCGAGCATTTTCTACTGCTACATGGGAAAATTAGAAGAGGAGGGCATACATTTGAAGAGAAAGAAATATTGGAATAGGTAGGGATGGTTCCTTAAGCAATTATGCCTCATTTCCTTATTAAACATATACTTTTTTAATATTTCCCCAATTTTTAAATACAATTAAATGAAACCAAAAAATAAATTTCCATAATCAAATTACATACTAAATCCATACCCATATTCTAATTATGTACCCAATCCAAGTATAAAATTATATCCCATGTCAAGATTATCTTGATAAATTCCCATTGTCATTCTCTAAAATATCAAAATTGGTAAAGGGATTGTATGGCTTACTAATTTTCTCTATAGTCTAGTTGAATGCTTGTTCAAAGTTCTAAGGTTCATGAAAATTTGTAACCAAACTAATTTTTGGCATGTCTAATGATGGAATAACACTTGTGTTCACAAGTACCTCTTCACCTCCAATGATGGTTTTTTCCAAATCCCTATTTTCCTTCATATATCCCAATGGATTATAAACTTCTATGTTCTCATCTTGGTTAAATATTTTTTCATCTCAATATTCCCCTACAAACTACTAGATCCATTAGACCTCCTTCCAATCCTTCAATCCAACTATTTCCTCATTGTTTCTTCTTCACCCCCCTTATAAAATTCAATGAGACATTATTATGTACCCAAGTCTTAGAAATAACATAAAATAACATTAATAGACCAAAAGTGAGTACTCCACAAATTAATAATGAAGAACATAGAAGAATAGCAATATTATTTGATGGAGGAACCTCCTTACACAATGTACTAACTACACAAGACAAGACAAGATACAATGATGACTAAAATGAAAATATCTTCTTCCTATATATGGGAGACAAAGGTGTACAATAACAACTAATAGATCTAAATCGACACCGATAATATATAATACACAACCATATAGGGGGTAATGTGCCACACTATAGGGGGGAATGTTCCCAACATTTAGAGCTTTACATGCCCCTCCCCTTTGGACAAGCATTGTCCTCAATGATTGGGTAGTTGTGGATGCATCTGTATGAAGGGCTCGTCTTCCCATGTCAAATTTACAACTGGTAATTGTTATTCCACTTTATGAGGTACTTAGTAATAGCCTGATTTTGTAGCTGGTTGGTCCTTCTTTCTACGATTTGTTCATGTTACCATATGATTTTTCCTTCTTCAACATGTTTTTTGACATCTTTAGTATTTGGAAAACTGCTTGTTGGTGCTCTATGTGATCTACCATTGCTTGAACTATAGATTTTCCTACCACTACTTCAACGATGTGCTCCATTTCATTCTTTTGACCATAGGGGTATCAGTAAGGTCTGATGCTAGATGGAATTCTTCCTAGAATTAAGTTAATAGCATGGTCCAAATATCAAACAGGTGGAATACATATTGGAATATCTTAAAATACCTTGGAAGCCTTATTAAGGACCATTTGAAAATTTGGTGAAATACGAGCCTTAGTTGTTTGAACATCTAGTGAGAATAACTGTGTAATTACACCTTGTTTCCCTTTCTTTAACTATTTTTTCATACCATTAGAGTTGATCACCTTTCTTGGTTTCCATGTGATACCATTTAACACAAATTATTTTCCGTCCCAAGAAATTTTTATGAAAAGCTTTTGAAAATTAAGAGCCACCATTCCCAATGATTGTAAGTATTGAACCCCTAATACAACATCAACACCACCATTGGGATAACAATAATGGTACTATTCAATGCATATCCCCCCATAGTAATATTGATATTATGGAATTTCCATGAATGACTAATGGTTCCTTCATCTGCAATCATTACTTGAAATTTTGGTGTTGGATATACAAATCAATTGAGATCTTTCGCTACTTTATAGTGAATGAAATTATAAGTACTACTTGAATCAATCAACATTGTTACCTTTTTATATTGGATATCTCCTTTGATATTGAGAGTTTGAGGAATTCTAATTCCAACCAAAGCATGACAATATATGGTGGGACTAATCACTTCTAGTTCATATCCATTCAATGGTTCCTATTGTTTTTGTTCTTCCTCTTCAAATTATATGTAGAATAATTTATTTTGTCCACACTTATGCCCCTTTATGTACTTGTTGTCACAATTAAACCATATAAATTTCACTCTTCTTTCCTCCAGTTGTTAAGGTGTCAACCTTTGAGGTGGGTTAGAAGAAGTAACATCATTCTCCTTGGATGTGTTGGAAGTGGTATTTCTAGTGTCCACCACCATATTTTTACTTTCAACCTTCTTTGCAATCATGAAATCCTTCTCCAAGGATGATGGCTTGAAGAGATGCACCTCATATTGTATGTTGTCCTTCAAGGTTCCAATAAAGAGATCCTACAAATTATCTTGTGAAATATTCTTCACTCTGAGACTTAGCTTCTAAAACTACATGATGTGCTTTGTAACTGGACCTTTTTGCTTGAGATTTACCAATTGGATAAAGAAGGTGTTTCTATTTATATCCCCATAATGTGCAACCAATTATTTTGGGAATATAAACTAATATATAATAGAGTTGTTTTGATAGTCACAAAGACATTAATACCATACAAATTTATCAAGCTATAAATATAAGGATGAAATTGTTAGCTTTTTCAAAGTTGGCACCTGGTGTAGATGAAGTAATTGCTCCATTTGGAATATCCAGGTTATTGTATCATTGCAATCAAACTTTCTCATGTCATTTTTGGGAGTAGAGTAGTTCCTTAGACTTGGGTTGAAACCATGACGATTTAGTGAATCATCAAATTTATGGGTCTCAAACTTCATGTTCTCGAATTGTATTCAATTTTTGTCATACGTGACTGGAATAATCCCCTCTTTTTCCTTTTGAATATATTGGAACACACCATCACCTGTAGGGGGAGAATTTATTGAATTTTGTATGATATTAACAATATTTTGCATATTTTTCATCAACTTCTCCTCATATCATTTAATATTTTCCATCAACTTATCCTCAAACCCTTTCATATTTTCCATCAACTTCTTCTCTAAGTTAACTAAATCAACGTTTTTCACAGTCCCTTTAATCATATCTTCCAATTGGGACACTTGAAAAGATAGGTTTTATATTTAATCGTACGATGGGGATGAATCCTCTGGTGGTTTGAGTGGAGTGTGTCTTTTTCCACTTCCTTTTGGTTTCATTTTGAACAATGAAATCAGATCCTTCTACTCAAAATTATTCAAATTTAAAATGGCGTACCTTTTTCAAACCCTAATTAGAATGTTTTTTAATGGCCTACTTGTAAGTGTTGTCAATTTGAAATTTTGGCTCCTCTAGGTCTAAAAACTCATCTTGTTGTATCCTAGTGTGTCCTCTTTCCAATGCCACAAGTCTGTCTAGATTTTGAGGTAGTAATAAGAAGTTATTGCAAATATCCCAACGCTTCTTATTTTTGGTCCTTTCAAAAGAGTGAACTTGTATGATATGCCACGTGTCCAATATTTTGGATCTGAATTTGAAAACCCTACCACATATGCTTTGGTCGATCTTTTCCTAATGCAATAGGTCTTAGTCAATTTAGAACTCGAATGCCTAAGATATGAATTCTTTCCTTAGGACACATGTTTTAGACTAGTAAAAAACCATAGATTCCAAGATGAATATCTCTGAACCTGTAATGTATCAGGACCTGAAACTTGGACCATAGATAGCTCAACCTTTTTTGGAGATGGTTTTTGAGTCTATATGTTTGATTTGTTGTAGAAAAATATTGTATTGAAAATGCCAAGATGACTTGTTTTGAGAAAACCAAACCTAAGTAAAGATCTCTAATACCAATTATTATGCAACCAAGTCCCATAAATAAAATGAAGAAATATACCATAAGAGAGTATTACACACATTAATAATGAATAACATATATTAATAGAAATCCCCTTCAAGGGTGGAACCTCCTTACAGAATGTACTAATTACATAAGATAAGACAAGATACAATGATGACTAAAATGAAAATATATCCTTCTTATATATAGGAGACATAGGTGTACAATAAAAACTAATAGAATTGATCTGACATAAATAATATGTAATAAACCATTATATAGGGCTTAACAAACATTCAACGACTCTATGCCCATATACAACACCACATTAGATTAATGAATGTTAAATTTGCAAGGTTTTTCATTACACCAAAACCTGCTTATGTTGATGAAAAATTGAAACCCAAAACAAGGCCCTATCACCAGGAAATTCCCAGAGGTGTGGTGGTTATACCATGTAGTTGTTATGATACTCTAACACCCCCCCTCCGGCGTAGCTCAGGGGAATTGAACCTGAGACCTATGCTCTGATACCATGTAAGGTTTATTGTTACACCAAAACCTATAGATATTGATGAATATTTGAAACCTAACACAAGTCCTTATCACTAGCAACCCACATTTTTTATATTCCCAGAGGTGCGATAGTTATACCATGAGGAGGTTGTATCGATATTCCAACACCCCTCCTCCATTGTAGCTCGGGGGAATTAAACCTAAGAACTATGCTATGAGACCATGTAATGTTTGTTGTTACACCAAAACCTATATATGTTTATGAACATTTGAAACCCAGCACAAGGCCCTATCACCGGGTGAAAACACTAAAATTAGGAGTTGCAGCTGTAAAATTGTTATCATTAATCAAAAGTAAATATACAATTGTTAATGTATTTGTAACTTCAGAATGTATTCACTTGTATATCTTATGTATTGTACCCTGATGTTACTATCAGGAGAATCATTAATGTAATCAATTCATGTAAAGTCATACCCCGATGTTCCTATCGAGAGAATCACTATGAGTCATGAGGAAGTGCCCTACGTTGTAAGTTGAGTCATTAGTACCCTTTGAAATATATTATTATATTAAGTTAGTCCAATTGTGGTTACTCAAGCCTACATAATTGAGTTAAGTTTACTTGAGCCTACATAACTGGGTTAAATGTTAAGTGAACGAAATAATATAAATAGAGGTTGAGACTCTCTATTTATCACACACACGCTCACTCAACTGGGGTGCATAAGTGAGAGAGAAGGAGTTGGGATTAGAGAAAGAGACAACTGCTGTCAGAAGATCATCTTTGTGTTTTCAGGTTTTACTTTTGCTATTGATGCTCATTCTATCTCTAAGGAAGTTGCAGGGTTTTCTCCTTTATGGTTTCCTCGAAGAAAATCTCTTGTGTCTATTGTCTCTTATGATTGATTGATGTGCATGTTATTCTCTCAGTTAAGATCCTAAGATCACATTGCTTAAATGAAAAAAATCTCGCATGGTATCAGAGCTAACCTGAGAAGAAGACACTGTGCAACTATCGAAGCTAGGGCTTCTTAATTTTTGGGTCTCTCTCCACAATCCATCAGCAAAAGGAGGTTAGGCTAACTCTCCATTGAAGGGTCCATCTTTTTGTCAAAGTAGTATATGATTTCGGGCATTTTCAAATTTTGCTGCGAGAAATTAGGGATTTTTAAAGAAGAGAAATCTTTGAGTGAACCCAGCATAGGATTTATCTCCTCATCAAAAGAAAAATTTATATACCAAGTTCGATATTTTTGGTTGGGTAAAACTCCGGGAAAGTCAAACCCTAATTTGACTCCGGGCCTGAAAAACCATAAAATACTAAAACTGGTAATTTTTGTACATTCACTATATCTCAGGATTGAGGAAGGCTCAAGAGCCAAACTTTTCATAGGCCGAAGATAAAATACTAATATACCCTTTGTAAAAATTTCATCCTTCGATTCGCTATATTCTGGGAGATATGATTCCTCCAAATCACAGTTCAATCCTCCTCCAAGGTTCATCCCTAAACATGACACCTAGGGATAATAGCTATATCTTGGGCTAGGAAGGTCCAAATGCAATTTCTAAATATTTTCAAGATAGGGCATGGGATTTACTTTCTATTTTAAATTTTTTAGACCCCGAAGGTGAAACAGTGACACGTGGAAGTCCTTACAAGTTCAATATGCTGAACAGTCCTGAAATAAGTCACCTTGGGAAAAATATCATAACTCCCAATTAGTGAAACCAATTCAGGTAAAACCTATGGTATTGGAAAGAGGACAGAAGAGGTTAACTTATTAAAAAATTTCAGACATGGAGGAGTGGTACTTTCAGAGATACTGCAGAAATAGTATCAGTCATTTCTATAGAAGAAATTGGAAAACTAGGGCTTCATGTTTTGGGAGCCTCCCTCCATCGTTTGCAGAAAAGGAGTGCATTGGACAGATCACCTTGAAGAGGTGCATCTTTCTATCCAATCAAATCTGAAATATTCCAAGTTTTTAAAATTAGGGTTTCTCTGTCAAACCCTAGATCAGCCAGATCCAGAACGAGGATGGACACCTCAAACCAGTAAGATCTAATATTTTTATATTTACATTTGAGGTTCTCATTTCACAATGACCTATCACACCAGCTTCATGAAAAGATTGGTGAAGATGAAAAATTCTGAGCATGGAAGTATAAGTTTTCATTGGCTCTTGAAGAAAATGAATTGGGCACCTACATAAGTGGAGAGGTTCCAGTTCCAGAGGGAGATGAGGCTAAAGCCTTGCACAAGAAGAACTTGGTCAAGGCCAAGAAGATCATTGCTGATTCAATCAAGGATCACCTTATACCACAAGTGTCTTCCCTAAAGACACCTAAAGAAATGTTTGATTCCTTGACCAAGCTATTTGAAGAAAAGAATATAAATTGGATGAAGTGTAGGAACTCCGTGATCCTTCAAGAAATTGACTTGGATCTATATTTTAGTAAGAAAGGTCTAGGAGACAGAGGGAGATGCGGGTAAGGATAGAGCCAAGAGAATCGTTGCATATTCTATTAAATATCATCTCATCCCTCATGTGTCATCCCTGAAGACACCACAAGGAAGTGTTCAATGTTATAACGAATCACTCGAAGAAGAATAAGATACTATTTTAACCACCTTGAATGGCGTCCTAGGATCATGGGATTCATTCATTTGAGGAATGTGTGCCAGAAGGAAGTGATTAATTTCATTAGACTCTAGGAAGAGCACACAAAAGATGAATCTTGACCCATAATAAGAGAAGAGAAGATGGAAGCAATTGAATATCAAGCACTCACGATTCAAAGAATATCCCTCAAGTGATGAGAAATACGAAGAACTCAATTCTTGAAGAGCATCTTATCTATCTTAAGAATTTGGATAAGAAATGATGTTGTTATGAATGAAGAAGATGATGAAGCTAAAAGAAGGAGTCTACCCATGAAACAAATAAAGATATGTATTCAATTGTTATTTCATGATATTGCTATTGTTATGCATTTGTTTATATTCAGTTGATGTGTTATGCATGATAGAATGTTTTCATTAATGTCAGTATACTACTAATATGCATGTGATGGGTAAGTATCCCATGGTGCTATACAACTCTCCATGATAGTATACTACTAATATGCATGTGGTGGGTAAGTAGCCCATGGTTATATACAACTCTCCGTTGCTACTTATCTAGAATGAAACCTCTTTGCTAGCATATTGGATTAGTGCACAATCTCAATGTTGTCCTGGTAGAGATGGAAGGAATATAGAAAGTTTCCGTAAGATATGGATGAATGTTGTATTGGCTAAAATAGTTGCATGATTATATCTTGATGCAAAATAATTTTTCATTATGAACATACCTTATGAAATGTTTCTAACCATACAACTAATGCATTTGAATTGTAGGAAATATCGCATACAATCTCCTACAAAAGAAGGATGATACTTGTTTCGAAGAACAAGTGATGACAGTTCAATAAATAATAAAAAATGAAGAATAGTATGACGAGACTTCAAGAGGCCTCAGACACAGTGCAGTGACATCATTGATGTAGAGCCTTACATCTATGAAGAAGTATCCAAGAAGAAAGGGAAGGAGAGTACCGGTTCAAGAAGAATAATGTCTAGGGTGCAGTATTGAGACCTAAAGGGAAGTATGTAGTGTCTTCTATATGGATATACCAGATATAGCATGCAGTAGATGGAAACATCGCGGGATACAAGGAAAGATTCATAGTAAGATACTTCTCATAGAAAGAAGGCATAGACTATGAAGAGACATTTGCAGCCACTAGAAGTTAAGACACGTGACAGGAAGAATCATGTGTGCAAATGAAAGAAGGCCTTGTACGAGCTCAGAAGACACCCATGGGATAGCAGATACATGAGGAGCTTGAAGATCACCTGGAGAGATGAATATCTTAACCTTTGATACAAGATTGAAGTTGAAAGCCTACAGAGGATGACAAGATCATAGATGGGTGCGAGAAGAAATTTTGAAAAGGTTCAATATAGAGGATCTTGGTATCCAGTGACCCTAGATGGATACATAGAATATGAAAGGTAGAGGGAGAATAATGCTCCACTTTAGAGGGAGTGACTGCAGAATATCCTAAGATTCGACACAGTACGACAGGATGGAAAACTTACTGATGGCTCTAGGATTTACTCAGAGTAAAGCATATTCCAACCCTTACTTCAAGGTTGAAGGCAGAAGACCAATGATCCTCCTATTATATGTAGATGACTTGTTTCTAACAGAAAAGAGGAACTCATTAAAGTTGCAAGAAGGAGACTTGCTACCAAGTTGGAGATGAAGTACTTGGATATGATGCACTACTTTCTAGGCATGGAGGTGTGGTAGAATGCAGATGGAATCTCCCTAGGACAAGGGAAGTATGCAGTAGAGATCCTGAAGAGGTTCAGGATGATGGACTGCAAGGCCATGACCACACCTATGGCATCAAACCTGAAGCTATTGAGTGATCCTTCATCCGAGTTGGTTGATTCTATGATGTATCATCAGATGATTGGGTCCTTGATGTACTTGACAAATACAAGACCAGATATTTTATTTGTTGTGAACACATTAAACCAGTTCCTGACAGATCTAAGACATGTTCACTTGATTGCTGTAAAGCATATTTTTAGGCACCTGAAGGGTACAGTTAATTATGGACTCAAGTATTAGGTGAATCAGAAGATTAAACTAGAAGGCTATGTGGATTCAGACTGGGCGGGCACTTCCATTGATAGGAAGAGCACTTCAAGGTGCTGCTTCAGTATGGGATCAGGTGTGATCTTATGGTTTAGCAGGAATCAATCCTGTGTGGCATTGAGTACAGCCAAAGTAGATTATGTTGCATCTTGTTCGGCTAGTTGTGAGGTAGTGTGGCTTAGGAAGCTACTATCTAATTTGTTTGATCTCCAGTTGGATGCTACTTGAATATATTGCGACAAACAGAGTCATGTGAAGTTTTTAGATAACTCAGTGTTCCATGACAAGTCGAAGAATATCGAGATCATCTATCTCTATATCAGGGATATGGTGTAGAGAGGATCAATGAAGCTCCATTATGTTGCGATGGACAAGAAGATAGCTGATGTGTTGACCAAACCATTAGCTAGAGTGAATTTTAAGTACTTCAGGGAGAAGATAGTGTTCTCTAGATCGGGGTTCCCTCCAAAGGGAATTGATGAGTCTATGATCCTTTCTAATATGGTTGATGTGTTCATCCCATGGTCCGATTTAAGTGCAGATCCATTATGATGTGACTGTGGGATATGTTCATCCCACGTGATCATATATAAGTGCAAAGCATTTCTTACATGGTTGATGTGTTCATCCCATGGTAAGATATAAGTGTTGAGCCTTTCTGACATGGTTGATGTGTTCATCCCATGGTCAGATGTGAGTACTGAGACCTTCTAACATAGTTGACGTGTTCATCCCATAGTCAGATGTGAGTGCTGATCCTTTCTTACATGGTTCATGTGTTCATCCCATGGTAAGATATAAGTGTTGAGCCTTTCTTACATGGTTGATGTGTTCATCCCATGGTAAGATATAAGTGATGATCCTTCCTAACATGGTTGATGTGTTCATCCTATGGTCAAATGTGAGTGTTGAGCCCTTCTGACATGGTTGATGTGTTCATCCCATGGTCAGATGTGAGTGTTGATCCTTTCTTAGATGGTTGATGTGTTCATCCCATGGTAAGATAAAAGTGCTGAGCCTTTCTGACATGGTTTATTTGTTCATCCCATAGTCATATGTGAGTGTTGGGCCTTTCCGACATGGTTGATGTGTTCATCCCATGGTAAGATGTGAGTGTTGGGCGTTTCTGACATGGTTTATGTGTCCATCCCATGGTGAGATGTGAGTGTTGGGAAATCCTTTCTGACATGGTCGCTGGATGCATTCCTCCCATGGTCAAATATAAGTGCTGAAGAAGATGAATACCTACCTGGAGGCTATGCCTACAACCAGCATGAAAAAGGGTTGGCTCTGTAGACCTTCCTATGACGAGAAGAATTGAGAGATAGCACCGGTTGATCGAGATAGTGAAAGAAGTGATAATAATGATCTAGTGATGATCCATCTTTGATGATGATCCAATGATGATCCAAATTTGATGATGATTCAGTGATGAACCAATGATGATCCCACTTTGATGATGATCCCGTGATGATCCATCTTTGATAATGATTCAGTGATGATCTAGTGATGATCCAATGATGATGATGAACCAGACTTGATCCAGAGAAGAATACTTGTGTTGATGAATTATGTCTAGAGAGTACCTTCCTAGTTAAGAGGGAGTGTTAATGTATTTGTAACTTTGGAATGTATTCACTTGTATATCTTATGTATTGTAACCCGAAGTTCGTATCGAGAGAATCGTTAATGTAAACAAGTCATGTAAAGTCATACCCGATGTTCCTATTGGGAGAATTACTAAGATTCATGAGGAATTCCCCTCCATTGTAAGTTGGGTCATTAGTACCCTTCAGAATATATTATTACATTAACTCAGTCCAGTTGTGGTTACTCGAGCCTACATAACTGATTTAATTTTACTTGAGCCTACTTAACTGGGTTAAATGTTAAGTGAACGAAAGAATATAAATAGAGAGTGAGACTCTATTTTTATCACACACACACTCACTCAACTGGGGTGCATGAGTGAGAGAGAAGGAGTTGGGATCAAAGAAATATACAACTGCTGTCAGAAGATCATCTTTGCGTTTTTAGGTTTTACTTTTGCTATTGGTGGTCATTCTATCTCTAAGGAATTCACACGGTTTTCTCCTTTATGGTTTCCCCGAGGAAAATATATTATGTCTATTGTCTCTTGTGATTGATTGTTGTGCATGTTATTCTCTCAGTTAAGATCCTAATATCATATTTCTTAAATGATAAAAATCTAACAACAATGTCATACACTGGCATGAATAACCAAACAATTTGAATTCCAAGGAGGTCATTCAAATTGCATACATGAGAGTGTATTAGCTGTTATTTAACCACAATAGACACATTAGTTAACCACTAATCACAACCATAATCAACTCTAACTAAATCGAATGCAACTATGACCGATTCTAACTGAACAGAACTCAATTGCATGTCAATCAGTAGGTGAGGGTGCATGCTTGACTTTAGTTAGGTGAGATCAAGTGAACTGAACTAAACTGAGTCACCAAAAGTTTTTGGAGGCACCTTAAATCACTCTAGTTAACTGCAAATTACCAAAAATATGAAAAATAATGATGGAGGAACCTATACAACTGTAGTTTAACTGAAAGTAGGTGGAATAACCATCAGTTAACTGATTTGGGGTGCTTAGGTCATGTATATCACCCCATATTTTCTCCTTGATTGAATAAGGAAGCTAGTTAGTCTCCTCGATTGAAGGATAATACCCAATTAGCCACCCTTATTGAAGGAGGATGATCAAGTTGATGATGATGATGTCACAAATTCAAGTCAATAACTTAGGATAAGTGTCAAATTAGGCCAATTAGACAAAATACTGATGTCTGGGTTGGATAATGACTCCAAGAAAATTATAACCTACATCTTTCCTCACCATATATATGTTGACCTATGTAACCCTTTAAAAAATATCCCTTAAATACTTACCATCCCAACTCTTATAAAATGTCATTCAAAATCCTTATAACCCATTTAACCACTAAAGTTTTCTTAACACATTTAGCACATAACCCCTAGGGGACCTTATTTAATCCATAACTTAGAATAAAAACAGCTCAACATATTTAACCACTAACATATATGTACTCAATTAATACCTAGATATTATAACCCAAAATAACTAGTTTCTACAAATCTATACCATATATCCCCAATAATATTTTTGTTATTATAGTATATCAAGATGAGATTTATATTCGCAATGTTCTTGTACACTAGTTTTAAATTTTTTCATTTTTAAGAGATGTTGTTGTAGCATGTATATGTTTTTAATGATTTGTTTATTTATTTTTTGATTGCAGTGGTGAGAATGGATGCTCATTTAGACATTCAAATAGAAATTCATAGGATCAGAGACATTCGATCCTAAATTACTATTATTGATGCTAAACATTGTCTTCTTTCATCCAATTTGGATGTGATTGTAGAGACCTTTAGTAGGTCAAATGGTTCCATTCATGACATTGCTTCATATATAGAGAGGAGGCGACAAGAATATGTCGATGGACTTAGCTACACGAAAATTAAGAAATTGAAGATAATAAGACAACACATATTTTCTCTTTTTAGAGATCCAAAGATGGTTCAAATACATGATGTAAGGAAAAACATATTTCTATTGAGTGGTGTACATTTCAACCAATCATAGAGAATTGTATGGACCAATGGTACATGGTATTTGATGCACTACCACACAACAATAGGGAAATGCCCTTATATTTTCTCAGAAAGATGCATGCATAATTTGTTTTGGGGGAGAATGTGAACTATTTCGATATGTTGGAGTACTAGGGCATTAGGTTGGGGATTCATCAACAATTTTCCAATAAGAGGCACATAGATCTCAATCACCCAATCCATGTAGTAGTGGTGAGTGGGAAAATTGTGAATCCACAGATTAGGATGACAGCTGGGACCATGTATCACTCCCCATTGGTCAACATATAAATGCAAAATTATCCCAATTGGTGGTAGACCAATAAATTATTTCACTAGACTATGAACACATATCAAGTCTCATACATGCAGGTTCGACTAATACCTTAATAATTTTGAAATGTTTGAGAACTAGTTGTGTTTATTTAGTTAACTCCTTTGTTCGCACTTTATTTATGTAGGGATAATATATGCAGTTGTTTCCTTGAGATGAAATGAATGGGGGCACTAACTATTGGCTGACACATTGCTTGAAAGGGAAGGAGACCCTCAATGTCTCATAAGTGAATATGAGGGAAATGATTTTCTAACTGGGTCAATGGTTATCAAAGGAGAATATTTGACATAGGTTTCCCATGCACCAAAGAAGAAAGGTTATGTTTTTTAAGATTATAGACTAGGTCAGATTGTATACCATTATATAAACTTAGTTATTGGCACAAACCTTTGATTGCAAAGAATGCCAAGGAAGAGATCATCAAAGGCACGATGCTTATTTCCTTACTCTTATCACAAGAGGTTAAAGGATATCATTGGTATTAGAGGTGATCCCGATGGTCTAGTTAAATCATCGTAAGTAGGTAGTCATGTATGTGGTATACATGTTATATTGTGTACTATTTTATAGGAATTTGGTGTACATGTATGTTATGATTTTGTTTCTTGGTCTCATTGATTATTAACATTAATATTTTGACTATTGCATCTAGATATTGACATCTTGATAAATTGATAAATTGCATAGACTTATACAACTTTATAAATTGCACAAGATTTGTTAGGATTTGTTGTCTTACATTCATCCTTATGTGACTCATGCAATCTATCCCTAGAAACCTTTGAAACCTAATCTACCCTAAAAACACTAAAATAACCATAAAGAACTAATCATGAGAGACCAAGAATATTCATTCATGTTTACAATTATGTATTACTTCTTGAATTGAATAATAGTCTCTAAATATTAAATATCTAATATATGTTTCCCCAAAAGTATTAACCTAAAAAGCTTAACCTAATCTAGCGCTAGAAACCTTAAAATATATCCCTAAAAACCCTACATAGCTAATATACCCTAGAAACACTAATTTAACCCTAGGAACCAAATATACAAACCTAGAAGTTCCTAATCTAGAATGATAAGTGCACAATGCCCCTTGCACCAAATGTTGAAGTTTGGATGTCGTCAATGTACTATTCAGTGCACCTAAACCCTTGTTTTTATACTAAATCCTAGAAAGCCTAGTTTGTAGCCTAAACCCTATCTTAAATTATAATATACTACTAAAATTTACATCATTTTCATTGTAAATATATATTCACATGCATCCATTTGAATCTAAACCATTATGCACAAATATGCACAAGAGTCCAAAAAACCTCATGCTACAACAAATAATTACATATCAAAATCTTTGCCTATATTGGGATACTATTTGTCAATAGCACCTTGTTCCCCCTCTAGGATCTAGCCCTTGCCTCTACCTTAAATATTGAAGTTGGTCCTCCAAGGACATTAGTCAACACCCCAAGTTTCCATGAGTGCAATGTCCCCATTGAGTAATACATATTGTTAGACATTGACACCTTTACAACATTGCAATGTCATCATTGGCCTTGTAGAATCCATAACTTTTACTTGTAAACCCTAGCTTGTATATAAATCTCAGTATGTAGTCCAACTCCTAGTTTGCAATGTAAACCTTAGTTTGTAGGCTATGACCTAGTTTTTAGAATACCTAGATTAACCAATGGCTTTACTATAAAATGAAATCCCACATTGAGCAATGCTAACTAAACATGTTTTTGAAACACACCAAATATTTCAAGGATAACTTCAAAATATCTACAAACCCTAGTTTGTAGCCTAAACCCTGGATTTTATTCTAAGCCCTACAAACCTTATAAATTCTTACATTGGGGGGTTAAATTCCATGAAACCATGAAACCAACAATGAAAGATTCCAATTGTCCTAACCACATATGTCATGCCTAGATACACATGGCCAAACTTACAAAATAAATTTGAATCCTCGGTGGTGGTTTTAGGCCCTAGGACCAATTTGGCATGTGTCCCTAAATACCTATAGGGGGTGACTTGAAAATGGACATAGAGAAAAATTCATACATAGAAACACAAAATCATCGAGTCCATTGGAATTAGGACATCATATTAACACTAGGGGTTCCACTCTCCTTTGGGACCATGGACTGGGCATTGACTTTTAGGATGGTTTTGGAAGCTAGGGTTTCATTTAATGTTGGATCAACCCTCGATTAACCCAGGTTCAATTTCAACCATACCAACAAATACCCAAGGTATTGGATCGATAGGGTTTAACCCTATCAACAACACCTTCGACACAAGTGAGGTCTCACCCAAGATACCTATAGGATGTGCAAGGACTAGGTTTCTACAGTAAAGAAGGGGATCTTCTTTTACCAAACATTAACATGAAGGACATCAACATAATAATTACCATGATAATATATTACAATCCATTCATAATATTAACATATTTAGAAAACCCATTAAAACTTTGTTGATTCTATTACTTATTCAAAAATTAACACATTAACATAGGTCACGACAATACACAAAACAACACACATATTCATCAAACACCATTTGACATAATAATTTAACGTGGAAACCCAAGATGGGAAAAACCATAAAAGCACTTATTAATTAGTAAAATTCATAGTTTGAACACTTTGGTCTGTGCAAAAATCCTGTCGAAATTCCTGCACAATCCCCATTACATTGAGTCCTCGCACACAACTTACAGATCGATAGTATAGTCACGACTCTTAATCATCTTTAACATAACAATACAAATCACTCTATTGAAATTGCAAAACTTTCCTTTTCAAAAATTGATTTCAACCAACCCTAAAAAGTCCAACCCATTACATTTTTATAGGGTCTACTTTCCAACTTTACATCCTGCTCCCACTACCCTAAAAGTGGACAAACCTTCTAAATACTCACCAAATTTTCTATTGGGATCTATCGATACAATTAATTTTCCCCAAAATTATGCCCAAAATTTTGGGGTTAACCAATTCAACACTTGCTCTGTTGCACCCCCCTTCACACCTGAACCAGAATCCAAACCTTTAATGACTAAAATTAACCAACTTGACTAGGGACAAGAGGTCCCCAACACTCACATGTGGCTCATGTCAAGCCACTTCGGATGGAAACCACGGGCATGCTCAAATCAGCTTGAAAATCATGAAATATCTTTGTCCCTTCCTCATCCTATCGTTGAACATTGCTTTGACCTTGGTGACCCCTTCGACAATTTCATAATTGAGATGTTATAAACCATCCACCACAATTGCATCTAAAACTTGCTTAAACGTGACATGGATTGGGTGAATGATCGCAGACACCTTCTCTACTTTTGCTTGAATCTATGCGATACAATCTATTCTCTTTGTTTTTGTGTATGGATTTTGGCTAGCTATTGCTGCAATGCTTTAAGCTCAAGAGCCGTACTCATATTCTCAATTGGTGGAAAAGATTTCAATGAAGTCTGCAGACTGACCAAACTTTTCTGTGTTGCATAAAGTCTATCTATTATATCTTGTAGCTCCACATCATCCATTAAGGCCTCCCATGTCTAGGAGACCTACTCATATGCCTTAGCACAAAGTGCCTCAGCCTCCTAAATCTGTCGCATATCTTCTTCAACTATCTTCCGTTGTTCTTCTAGTACTTCAGGAGGTTTACTATGGAGAAGATGAGATTCTAAATCAACAATATTTTGGCATAAGTCACTAGGAATTTCCCCTAATTTGAAGACATGAACTTCAACAATCATTTCAGGTGTGACCTCGACCTCTCAAACTTCCTAACATGAAATAACAACAACTTACTCTAGTCGTTTCCTATCCTGTTTCCACTTCTATGTTTTCTTTTACTTTTCTTTCATCTTCCTTTTTAATAAAGACATAGTGCTCTTCGATTGCTTTATCTAATCACACACTACATTCTCCCATGCCTTGATTTCTTCAACTATGGTCTGCTAAATGTTGTGATGTTTGAACATTGGTAGCACATACATATCTAACCCAACATACACAATATCATGTATTGTAGTATTCAACTATGCCATGCATAAATCAAGTGCTTTTGGCACCATCTAAACCTTATGAGGTTGTCGTGATGTTTGGAAATTAACTAAATCATCATTAGAGGGGACAAATTCCCACGAGTGTGCCTCCTTCTTATCAACCATGAATCTTACATCTTTAACATCTTTACAAAGAGTTTTAAGTAGTTCAGTAGCTCCCTCAAAGAGTTCATTATGTCGGTTGTCAATCTTCTGACACGTTTCATCGGTAACCTCAGCCATTCTATTCACCAACAGGTTATAATCGTCATCAGTAAGACCCATATATGTGGATTGTATGATGACCTTTTTCTTCTTGCTACCCTTTTTCATTATGTAAGTAGCTTTCCGCTTAAGTCCCAACTCTAGATCTATCGGGATGGCACTCGACTCTTTGTCACTATCATGGTGAGAGATATGCAGGTTTTCTTCTTCTTATGGACCCCTTGGCTGGGTCCCTAATGTTCCCTCTTGTCATGACTTTGTTTTGAGAAACAATTGATCTTCTACGACAGGTTGATTTTCCAATCATCCAACTACGACTGAACTATGGAATCAATTTCTTCATATGATAACTGGAACACCGTAGTTAACCATTGGTGCTAGGGATCCCATCTTGGTTGAAGATAAAGGTGGTGAGACCCTGTGGTAAACTTAATGATCTTCCTATATCATTGTACAATGGTAGCATCAACCCTTGATTGGTTCCCAATATGATGCCTCAATGCATCAACATGCATATAAAATTTATGTTAATATCGTGTTATCGCTGACGATTATCATCGAACCACAAATTTTGATAATGGACCCCGTGACATGGGACATTCACTTCCATCCCTTGGTATTTACGTGGTTCTTCCCATGCAATGAAGGAGATTAGGATGAGTAATTAGGAATAAGTAAAATGTGTACCTTTCACCCATAGATCGATAATGTCATCTAGTAACTCTCTGAGCAGAAATATTTCCTAATTCATTTGAACTCCTACGAGCATGTTGCTCTACTGCGATGATGGTACCAACAATGCAATTATTTGGTCGCATCTTCCATAGTTACTTACTTGAAAATAACTTGGCTACAAATTTGACACCCTGATCATTAATAGAGGCTATATAAAAGCCCCTCTTTTCTATCGTGAGATTATACTTCTCCTTCATTTGAGAAACAAGGATATTTTCTTGGTTCTTTCCAACAAAGAATTGTGCCAAATTAACTCCCTCCTTAGTTAACCCTATAATAGTAGCTATTAGGTTGACATCAACAAAGATCTGGGTATCCAACCATAGACACCCCCCATGGAAATAAACCAATAGATGCCATTAGGGGAGTTTTGAGGTAAAAAATGGGTCTTAAAACAAAAATTGTACCATTGAAATTCACTTTATAAGAACCAATAGGATTCAAGATGATGATTTCAGCCATAAGGGTAAAATTTATAAAACAAATGGAGGGAAAAAGAAAAAACTAGTTTTTCTTATAGTAATTTGGCATATATCCTTATTGACTCACCCAAATTTTGAGTTTGACCACAGCACACAACTACCTCATAAGTATGGAGTGGGTGTTGTGGGTACGTTAGAAGTATGCAGTGTGGGTATGGGTTGGATGCATAATTAAATTATGCATTTAACGAGTCCCCAAAATCAAAATTTGGGTGAGCCGATAAGAAGATATGTCAAAAATATAATAAGAAATTTTTTTTTTCCCCTCCAAAATTTAGAAGTTTAATTTTATTATTATAACTCTTATTTTATTATTTCCCTTATGAGGCCCATTTTATACCTAAAAACTCCCCTAATGTTTACTTATGTATTAACTTCGACAGTTTGACCAAAATGGGGCATATACAGAAGCGGCAGAATGCCATACTTATCTAATCCATAATCCCACTCCATTGGGACCAACTGAATAGGCCCGCCTTCCACTAGTTGCATCAATGTCATATACTTTAACATGTGAAGTTCGGGTAACTTCCTTAAGTCATGGTAAGAGAACATCAATTTGTTTAGATTAGCCATGATGTCCACCATCAGATGAATTCCTTTCATAATGGTTGGATTTACCAATGGATACTTGTAATTATTTCTAATGATGGTAGGAATAGCATCATATTTTCGAGGTGGAATATATCCCGACAGTGTGGTCGCTGAAACAAACCCTGAAGATTCAACATCATGGGTATATTTAAATCTCTTCTGTGGAAAAACTACCTGACTGATTGTTCATTTATTCCTTGGTGGATTCATAGGAGGCGGTTGCAACACAATCTCTAGTGCCTCCTCGACAATAGGAATAGTTGTCAGTATATCCATAGAAGAACTATGAACAGTTCTAGTGCTTGACATATGGATCTCTGTAGATAAAAATTGGAACACAAAGTAGTTAGCTTTAGAAACTGGAGACGACTAACTTGATCAATACACTTCACACTCATCATGATAAGATGACCAAAACCCTTTCTATCTTGAAATAGATCTACACATGCATCGAAACGATCCAATCATGTGGGTATTTATTCTAACCTAATTGTTAGTAATAATTAGAAAAAGTGGCGACCAATCCATTCCCACAGTAAAATATTTTAAGTAATTTATGACAAAGATCCATTAATCTACCACATTGCTTGCCATAAAAGTAACTACTTACCACACATTAATTGCGTACTTGACAGAAGATCACGCCACCAAATGTTGATGTGACATAAAATTAACTTCAATAGTTAGATAACTTTTGTTGTGACACCCAAGTATTCAACAAAGAAATCATGACTTATGTGCAAGGACTTTGACATACAAAACATGACTTATGTATAAGGACTCAACATACAACTTTTTGTCTTTTGAACTTTCTCTACAAACTCAGTCGAGAGAAGTACAACTATCCTTATAAGGCTTTATCCAACTAACATTTACTAAACTGTCTGGGAGTGTGCCATCTAACTTTTGCAACTGAACTGCACCCCCATGTTTACTACAATTGATAATAATGATGGTCCCAACTAGTGTGTTCAAAGCTTACCATAATGCTTTAAGAACTTACTATCGTAAATAAGGACAAATTCACCATGTTAGAATTCCTTGAAAATAATATCTTGATCATGCCAAGCCTTCTGTCACTCCTTCTCAACTCATTGGTGGTATTCCGCAAGCATCTGATCTTCTTCCAACTATAATAAATATGAAAATATTTCTTCAATCACACCAACATCTATCATCACATGAATCAAATCTATTCTTAAGTTACGAACAATATATTCCATAGGAATGACATCCTATTGTCCATAAACCAGTCGAAATGGGGTTTTTCCTATGATCTTTTACATGTTGTTTGATAATCCCATTATACTACAAGGATTTTGTGATCCCAATTATCACCATTCACATTGCAAAAATAAGTAAGTGGATTCTCCAAAATATTAATAAAAGATTCAATGGTTCTATTCTCTTGCTAGTGATATGGCATTGCATTCTTGTGTTGGATCTAAAATTCTTCATTCATTTTCTCAATCACATTATTAAAAAATGCATACCCTAGTCGTTTACTAGGATTCTTTGGCAACCAAATCTATTCATCACATGATCAAATAAAAACCTGACAACAGTTGCAGCAGTACAATTATTTACTGCAGTTTCCTCAACCCATCTGGTTAAATAACATGTCACGGTGATTATATATCGGGCACCACTCCGTCTTCTTGGTGGGTTAAAATGACCCAAAAAATTGACAACCCATTTATCAAACACATGCAAATTTATTTGCAGTACCAATGGCATTTCATCCTATATAGATGGTTTCCCTTTGCGTTTGCAGTTCTCGCAACTTTGACAGTAGTCAAGTGCATCTAAATGGAGTATAGGCCACCACAACCCCGCCTGCAAAATATTTGAAGGTTTCTCTTTTCCTACATAATTCCCCCCTGCCACTATTACAATAAATTCAACTGACACCATTGGTCTCTCATGTTCCAAGACACAATGACGTAGTATCTAATCTGGTTCTATCTTATACAATTGTCCATCTATAAGCTAAAATTTTGCATATTTTACAACCAATTATTTCTTCCGTGTTCTACTAAATCCTTTTGGTGCTCTTCCTGTAGCCAAGAAATGCACAATGTATTCTGTTTGTGCCACAAATTGTTTCCAGACTACAAAGAAACAAGCCAACACAATATCAAATATTCAATCAAGTAAAACTAGGTTTTAGGGTTTTGAAAGGTTTTTCTGGTTGTAAAGTTTGGTGACCAAAGGGAATACATTCATAAGCCAAATAGGAACTAAATCACAAGTAAAGAAGAATAGAGATGCATAATATAATGACCAGGTATCCAACAGAACATAACATTGAATTTCATCCACAACTGACAAGCACTACAAGCATAAAGACTATAAACCAGCAATGAAATTATCAATTGTGTAGCTAAACAAGNGTCAGGAGACCTCCTCTAGCTAGCCAAAAAGTAGAACCATTTGTTCTCTTTCTAATCTTCCTAAATACTGTTTTTTCAAAATTCAGTTAGGGTCTAAAACCTAACTGTTTTTAGCCTACTCATCGATGGGATAATGTCAAAATTATAATTTACAAAATAAAGTATTTCTCAAAAAAAACATAACAAGTAACTGCCTAACAAACAATACTCAAATGTCTTTAGCAGCTTCTGCCAATAAGGCTCTTCCATCCAAGGCTTGGGCCTTCTTCCTAGCTCTCTGCTGCTTAGCTTCCATATCTGTTAACCTTCTTGTAAGTTCTTCATTCTACTGCTGTAAGCCTCTGACAATCTTCTTTAATTCTGCACAATGTAAATCTGTGCTTCTTTTCCTTTTCAGGGCCTCCTTGGAGACTGCAGTACGCTCTTGGTAATGATCATTCACTTCTTGCAAATCCTCCCTGAGTCTTATATTAGCTAGGATCAAACCATAATTTGTTTCTTGCATGTACTCCATTTGATGCTTATACTACTTGATGGTTCTTTGCAAATTCTCCTTGTCTCAGTCAAAAGCCTTCCCTGCTGTGGTATTCTGTAGCTCACTAGGCAGCCATGGGATATTTAACTTTCTGAAAATGTCCTCATCCTCATGTAGAAACTCTGTAGAAACATCATGAACACTTGGATTTTCTTGATTGTCTGTTTCATCATGTGCATTTTCATTCATTAACAACTTATTTTCTGAATAAGAAGCTTCCATTTCTTCTTTTTGTTTTTCCTTCAACATTTCACCTCTTAATTCCGAAAACACAGCTGATAGTTTAGTCTCGGTGAGACTGGACTCTTCTACTGACTTTAATGCTTTCTTTCCTCTGCAATCACCTTTGCTAGACTATATCTTTTCATCTAAAGAAGAAGTATCAATCATGGTTACTTCTTTTATGTTTAGCTTAGGGTTTAGTAGCTTTTTCATGTTCAGCCTCAATTTGTTTTTGGGTTTGGTTTTGGGTCTCCATCCTAAGGCAAGCTCTCCCATCATCTTTAAAAATTTTCCTTGATGTTTAACTGTGGCAAACTCCATAGCTTTAACTTTGATCTTCTTTTCCTTTGGCCTTACTGTCTTATCCTCTTGACTGTAGAATTCCCTGTGTGTGCCAACCCTAGACTCAGCATTGACAGTCTCATCTCCTTCTAACAAGTATACTTCATCTTCAGATAAAATGGTGATTGGGCTTCTTTGTTGAACCTTAGTATCTTCTTCCTCTATTGCAACCTTCTCTGTAAAAACCATTTTTTCATCTATAAGTGCCTCTGCTGGTACTTTAATTTGCACAGGATGAGTTTCATTTTCAATAATCAGCAAACCCTTTCCCTTACTATCAATTGAAGGCTACTGAGATTCAATATCTCCCTTTGAAGGTTCTGTCACTTCCTCAATTTTGACACATTTTTTATCTTCAAACTTGACTTTTTTCCCTAATTTTCTAATTAGGGTTTGTCCCTTGTCCACATGCTTTTTGGTAGGTTGTTCTTCCTGCTTAATTTGGAACCCAGACCAAAAGAGAAAATAGTCCCATGTCTTTCCTTCTCTTTGTAGAACAGTGCTGATAATAAGCTTTATCAATCCATGATGGAAGATGGACTGTGCAGTGTGGTCATGATGCTCTTTAATCCTACTTGACATTTTCTGCAAACTCTTCAACAAGAAGAAGGGAAGACTCATCCTTGATTCACCAACCAGGTGCTGTAAGAACTTGAAATGGTACTTGAAGACAAAAGCATACCTCCCTTCACAAGCTATGTATCTTTGTAGAATCTTGATGGGCTCTACCCATTTAGCTCTAAAATTCTAGATCAGCACTCCCTTGCTCCAGTATGGAATAATGCCAGGTAAAAGGTACCTTTGGGCATTGAAGGTAAATGGCACCTTTTTGAACCACAACTCTCCTTCATTCCTCACTCTTATTGCTTCAGCCACCAACTCCACAGTCAACTTAAACTTCAGAGTGTCAAATGATACCATGTATTGGTTATAACATTGAGCAAATTTATGAGAGACCTCGATGTTATAGCCATCAATCTTCTTAAATAAATCCAACCATCCAACATTCTCAAAGAGCTCTGCACAACCTGGAAACTTGTCAATCCAATTCAGCTCAGTGAGCTCAGCCCTGTTGGTCTTCCCACTTTTCTTCATCTGCTTTCCAATGGCTAAATTCTGTGTAATTTTAAGAGCCTGTTAATGAGCTAACAGCCCTTTTTCCCTCAAGTTTTTAGAGTTGTGACAGTCAGCTTTATTTGATTCTCCTTGGATATTTTCTCTTAATTTTTAACAGTCTGTTTCTATTGTTAATGCAAGAAATGTTTTGCACCAGGCTTGGGTAATTTAGGTCAACAGAGTGCCAAAAATATTTAACAAAACTGCTGCTGAACTTAAGTAACATCCAATATGCTCATCTAAATGCCAGGCCATATCTAGAATACATAGAGACATCTATGTGTTGTGATTCTGCACAAAAAGCACCCTTGGCTCCTTCTAATGCCACTAATGAGCTATTTCTTTGCAATAGGGATTCTGCCTTAGTGCTCTCAATTGCTCGCTTCTTAGATTCAGATTGTGATTGTTTAACTAGGGAATGAGATGATATGAGAGAAATCTTATGTGTGCTAACTTTCTGCTTCAACTTGCATTCAGCACAAAACCAATCAGCCTCTAGCAGATACTCAGACAAGGTCTGCATTTAATTGACATGCTCAGCTAACTCATTGTATTGATTACAGGTAACAAGTAAATCTGTGAAACCCTGGTCACCACAAATAGTACAGACCTTCACCCTACCATATTTGATGGTCTTGAAAGGGAAATTTGTTCAATGTAACTATTGTTTTTCAACTTATCATTTGCCAACACATCTAAAACCTTTTAGACTGATATCTCATCATAGGGAGCTTGTTAAAAACATAAATTAATGTTTTCTTTACTCAATTTATCATAACAAGCCTTAATGGAAAAACCCCCAATTTAGCAGCCACGACCAATTTTACGCGGAATACCTCACTCTCGACCTGCTGCGGACGTTTAAAATTAATCCTTGGACTATCTGACTGTCGAATTTAACTGTCCAGGTGTCTTCAAGTCTTTAGTTTGCTTCCAACTGGTGCGCTGAGAAAACCCTAAATTCCCTCTGTAACTGCAAATTCCAGATTTTTAGCAGTTGTCTTCGTTCCACTTCGCCTCCATCTTCGTAATGCCTCTGTGTAAAACCTCTTTCCCATCAAGCTCGGCTTGTTCCTATGCCTGTCATGATACGCCGAGCCCTAACTTCTGACTACCACGATCTCCTTCATGTCATAGACCACACTTGTTTGCATGATTATTTCTGATGAAACACGTATCAAAAATTGTTTACACATGTGATTAGTCATCCAGGAGTGAAATCATGGGAAAATTTGGTGAAAAAATCGACAAAATTAGTGCCCGCGATATTCTTGTAGCGCCGCAATGTAAAATTTTAGCCGTTGCGCTACAAGAATGTTTTAAAATCAAATTTGGCGCTTTTTTAGTCATTAATTCCATTTTAAATAAGGTTTATATGGTAAACCTTGCTGTTAGAATGTATTTGTGAAATATTTAATCAATATATATCCTATAGAACCCTTCAGAACCTAAGGAAACAAAAAATAATAAAAACCTAAAGGCAAAAATCAAAATTTCACTTTAAATCAAAATTTCATGAAAGTAAGTTAATGAGAAAAATTAAAACAAAAATCACAAGCAAAATACAAAACTGAAGAAAACAAGTTCATGACTTAACATATGGCTCCAGCTGCGGGATGAAGTCCTCACTGTGAGGCTTCAAGAACCTGTAGACCAGTGCCTTATTTTCTGCTACCTACTAGTCTGCAAAATCTCCATTGGGTTATGGAGTCCTTATTATGCCTCACTCACACTGATATATACAATGAAAATCAAATCTCTTTCGTGAGGAACTTTCCATTTACTGAATCAAATTGTAATCCCATTTCCAATGTAACCAGGAAAAAATTTCATCAACCCACCAAAACTTGTTTCCAACTCCAACTATATATATAATCAGAAATATTGGAAAACATGAAGAGCAAAGATTTAACAACTTATACTCACTTTCATTAAATGGTGTCTCTGAAATAACATATTTATAACTTAGTATTGACTCTAAATATTCTACTACTGGATCATAAAAATTTCCATAAGTTACCTCTTCCTATTCTATGAAACAGATAGGCTGTCCATAAGAATATTTTGTTCCATGAATATCAAGCAGGCATTGGCGAAAAAAGACATCTGGATCAGCCTGAATTTTCTCCATAATTTTTTGGATAGTATCATCAATAATGTCAACACTCTGAACCTCTTTTTCCACACTATCTTCAAATGAATGCCTATCATGGATTGGCTTTTGTTGTTCAAGGATAATAGAATGAATGCATTCTTGAATCTGCTGATCAGATTGTGACATATCATGCACCTCACATATTTCTGGGTCTTTCTTTTCAATTTCATCATCATATTTATTAAAAATTAGAGCATCTTCATAATGATTTTGAACAGCAAATTTATCATAACCATGAATATAAGCAACTTCTGAAAAAATGTGAACAACCTGGCCTTCATCAATTTTAGTATCAAAACCAAAACAAATAGAATCTAATTCATCACATATTTATTGTCTTGGAACCCTAATCTCTTCATCATAACAAGGAGCATTCTGAGAAATTTCGAATGATGCTGCTAAAGGTTTGTCTTTTTCTTCAATACAAAGCCGATCTTTAACACAACAATGATTTCCAACAGTTTGTTGAACTAGAGATTGATCTTCAAAAGTATTAGCATTCAAATGGTTATTAAGGCTGTTGAAATCATTATGAGAATATTCCAAACTATCTCTACTGATCTCATCACTTGAATAATCCTCATCTTGACCTAAAACAACAACTTGATTATCATAATGATCATGGAATTCTTCCTTGATAGCAGTATCTGAAAATATTACATTTTCATCTTCAACAAATTATAAAGCTTCAACTTCTTCATGACATGTTTTGAACCCTTGATTGTACTCATCATCATGATTTTTTGAATCAGAAATTGTATTATAAACATCATCCTGCTCACAATAATCTTTAAAAAAGAGTTCAGTTGAGAACACATACTTACAATGTTTCCGAAAACATGTGTGGAATTCTTTTAGTGAGGAAATCCTAGCAACGGGAAGAGAAAAATACCAATCTCGTGCATCTTGCTCAAGTGAATACATGAACATCTTCATGAGCACGTCCTCATGCTGTATATTTAACTGGACCATACATTGATGAAATCTAATGAGGTGATCTGAAGGATTGTCCTCTTTGCTTTCTCTAAACCGTGGAAGACAATCTCCCCAAACATCTATAGTAGGTACTGAATTTGGAAAACCTGGAATATCATAAAAATTGAAAGGTAAAAACCTTTGAGCCAGAATAGCTTCCATGGACATCGGCCTCTACATCTTGAAATAGTGGAGTCGCCAGTTAATTTGTCAAAACATATTTTGTTTTTTCTCCTCAAAAAGAGAAAGGGTTGACAGTAGTTCAAATTAATTAAGGCTATATAAAGCTGGGGATGACTGAAACCTTCTAATTCTTCTAGCTATTTTCAGTATCTGTTCTGGGTCTGAAACACCCAGCTGCAAAGGTGAAACAGGTCTGTTTCTAGTTCCAATTCCCCTATTAGCCACTGTGACAAGTCTTAAAGATGTGTTGGTTTAAGTTCACCTCTTAAAACCAGTGAAATGATAAGTATCCCAGGGAAAAATATGTTTTCAACTTCGTTTCCCGACAACGGCACCAAAGATGTTTGTGCCAGAAATTGTTTCTAGACTACAAAGAAATAAGCCAACACAATCTCAAATATTCAATCAAGTAAAATTAGGTTTTAGGGTTCTGAAAGGTTTTTCTGGTTGTAAAGTTTGGTGACCAAAGTGAATACATTCATAAGCCAAATAGGAACTAAATCACAAGTAAAGAAGAATAGAGATGCATAATATAATAACCAGGTATCCAACAGAACATAACATTGAAGTTCTTCCACAACTGACAAGCACTACAAGCATAACGACTATAAACCAACAATGAAATTATCAATTGTGTAGCTAAACAAGCTAGAAATGAAGCCAAAACACAGAATGAAGGCTAAAATGGAGCATATATTTCATAATTTTGTTCATCAAATACACATGAGAGTCATATACTTAGCTTATCAACAAGTCAGGAGACCTCCTCTAGCCACCCAAAAAGTAGAACCATTTGTTCTCTTTCTAATCTTCCTAAATACTATTTTTTCAAAATTTAGTTAGGGTCTAAACCCTAACTTCTTTTATCCTACTCATCGATGGGATAATGTCAAAATTATAATTTACAAAATAAAGTATTTCTCAAAAAAAAAACGTAACAAGTAACTGCCTAACAAACAATACTCAAAGGTCTTTAGCAGCTTCTGCCAATAAGGCTATTCCATCCAAGGCTTGGGCCTTATTCCTAGCTCTCTGTTGCTCATCTTCCATATCTGTTAACCTTCTTGTAAGTTCTTCATTCTGCTGCTATAAGCCTCTGACAGTCTGCTTTAATTCTGCACATTGTAAATCTGTGCTTATTTTCCTTTTCAGGGCCTCCTTGGAGATTGCAGTAAGCTCTTGGTAATGATCATTCACTTCTTGTAAATCCTCCCTAAGTCTTCTATTAGCTAGGATAAAATCATCGTTTTTTTCTTGCATGCACTCCATTTGATGCTTATACTGCTTGATGGTACTTTGCAAATTCTCCTTGTTTGAGTCAAAAGCCTTCCCTGTTGTGGTATTCTGTAGCTCACTAGGAAACCATGGGATATTTAACTTTCTGAAAATGTCCTCATCCTCATGCAGCAACTCTGTAGAAACACCATGAACACTTGGATTTTCTTGATTGTATTTTTCATCAGGTGCATTTTCATTCATTAACAACTTATTTTCTGAATAAGAAGCTTCCATTTCTTCTTTCTGTTTTTCCTTCAACATTTCACCTCTTAATTCCGAAAACATAGTTGATAGTTTAGTCTCGGTGAGACTGGACTCTTCTACTGACTTTAATGCTTTCTTTCCTTTGCAATCGCCTTTGCTAGACTCTATCTTTTCATCTGAAGAAGAAGTACCAAGCATGGTTACTTATTTTATGTTTAGCTTAGGGTTTAGTAGCTTTTTCATGTTCAGCCTCAACTTGTTTTTGGGTCTGGTTTTGGGTCTCCATCCTGAGGCAAGATCTCCCATCATCTTTAAGCTTTTTCCTTGATGTTTAACTGTGGCAAACTCCATAGCTTTAACTTTGATATTCTTTTCCTTTGGCCTTACTATCTTATCCTCTTGACTGTATAATTCCCTGTGTGTGCCAACCCTAGACTCAGCATTGACATTCTCATCTCCTTCTAACAAGTATCCTTCATCTTCAAATAAAATGGTGATTGGGATTCTTTGTTGAACCTTAGTATCTTCTTCCTCTACTGCAACCTTCTCTGTGACAACCATTTTTTCATCTATAAGTTCCTCTGCTGGTACTTTAATTTGCACAGGATGAGTTTCCTTTTCAATAATCAGCAAACCCTTTCCCTTACTGTCAATTGAAGGCTGCTGATATTCAATACCTCCCTTTGAAGGTTCTATCACTTCCTCAATTTTGACACATTTTTTATCTTTAGACTTGACTTTTTGCCATAATTTTCTAATTAGGGTTTGTCCCTTTCCCACATGCTTTTTGGTAGGATGTTCTTCTTGCTTAATATGGAACCAAGAACAAAAGAGAAAATAGTCCCATGTCTTTCCTTCTCTTTGCAGAACATTGCTGATAATAAGCTTGATCAATCCATGATGGAAGATGGACTGTGCAGTGTGGTCATGATGCTCTTTAATCCTGCTTGACATTTTTTGCAAACTCTTCAACAAGAATAAGGGAAGACTCATCCTTGATTCACCAACCAGGTGCTGTAAGAACCTGAAATGGTACTTGAAGACAAAAGCATACCTCCCTTCACAAGTTATGTAGCTTTGTAGATTCTTAATGGGCTCTACCCATTCAGCTCTAAAATTCTGGATTAGCACTCCTTTGCTCTAGTCTGGAATAATGCTAGGTAAAAGGTACCTTTGGGCATTGAAGGTAAATGGCACCTTTTTGAACCACAACTCTTCTTCATTTCTGACTCCTATTGCTTCAGCCACCAAATCCACAGTCAAATTAAACTTCAGAGTGTCAAATGATAACATGTCTTGGTTATAACATTGAGCAAATTTATGAGAGACCTCAATGTTATAGCCATCAATCTTCTTAAATAAATCCAACCATCCAGCATTCTTAAAGAGCTTTGCACAACCTGGAAACTTATCAATCCAATTCAGCTCAGTGGACTCAGCCCTGTTGGTCTTCCCACTTTTCTTCATCTGCTTTCCAATGGATGAATTCTGTGTAATTTTAAGACCCTATTAATGAGCTAACAACCCTTTTTCCCTCAAGTTTTTAGAGTTTTGACAGTCAGCTTTCTTTGATTCTCCTTGGTTGTTTTCTCTTAATTTTTAACAGTCTGTTTCTATTGTTAATGCAGGAAATGTTTTGCACCGGGCTTGGGTAATTTAGGTCAACAGAGTGCCAAAAATATTTAACAAAATTGCTACTGAACTTAACTAACATCCAATATGCGCATCTAAATGCCAGACCATCTCTGGAATACATAGAGACATCTATGTGTTGTGATTTTGCACAAAAAGCACCCCTGGCTCCTTCTAATGCCACTAATGAGCTATTTCTTTGCAATAGGGATTCTGCCTTAGTGCTCTCAATTGCTCGCTTCTTAGATTCAGATTGTGATTTTTTAACTAGGGAATGAGATGATATGAGAGCAATCTTATGTGTGATAACTTTCTGCTTTAACTTGCATTCAGCACAAAACCAATCAGCCTCTGGAAGATACTCAGACAAGGTCTGCATGCAATTGACATGCTCAACTAACTCATTGCATTGATTACAGGTAACAAGTAAATCTGTGAAACCCTGGTCACCACAAACAGTACAGACCTTCACCCTACCATATTTGATGGTCTTGACAGGGAAATTTGTTCAATGTAACTGTTGTTTTTTAACTTATCATTTTCCAACACATCTAAAACCTTTTAGAATGATATCTCATCGTAGGGAGCTTGTTAAAAACATAAATTAATGTTTTCTTTACTCAGTTTATCATAATAAGCCTTAATGGAAAAACCCCCAATTTAGCAGCCACGACCAAGTTTACATGGAATACCTCACTCCCGACCTGCTGCAGACATTTAAAATTAATCCTTGGACTATATGACTGTTGAATTTAACTGTCCAAGTGTCTTCAAGTCTTCAGTTTGCTTCCAACTGGCATGCTGAGAAAACCCTAAATCTCCTCTGTAACTGCAAATTTTTTATTTTTAGTAGTTGTCTTCGTTCCACTTCACCTCCAGCTTCGTAATGCCTCTGTGTAAAACCTCTTTCCCATCAATCTCAGCTCGTTCCTCTACCTGTCATGATACCCCGAGCCCTAACTTCTGACTACCACGATCTCCTTCATGTCATAGACCACACATGTTTGCATAATTATTTCTAATGAAACATGTATCAAAAACTGTTTACACATGTGATTAGTCATCCAAGAGTGAAATCATGGGAAAATTTAGCGAAAAAACTGACAAAATTAGTGCCCGCGATATTCTTGTAGCGCTGCAATGTAAAATTTTAGCCGTTGCGCTACAAGAATGTGTTAAAATCAAATTTGGCGCTTTTTTAGTCATTAATTCCATTTTAAATAAGGTTTATATGTTAAACCTTTCTCTTAGAATGTATTTGTGAAATATTTAATCAATATATATCCTATAGAACCCTTCAGAACCTAAGGAAACAAAAAATAATAAAAACCTAAAGGCAAAAATCAAAATTTCACTTTAAATCAAAATTTCATGAAAGTAAGTTAATGAGAAAAATTAAAACAAAAATCACAAGCAAAATATAAAACTGAAGAAAACAAGTTCATGACTTAACATATTCATAATAATAATCAACCATTTTTATTGTGAATAGTTGTGCATCGGGAATAATATCATTTAGACTAGTGGGTTCTTCACCGGTTTCTATCCTTGAGAGATGGTCAAGACCCACATTCAATTTTCCTAGCCTTACAACAATTTCAAAGCTGAATTCTTGGAAGAGAAGGAGCCATCGATAGATATTCTCCCACAACATTGGATTATTGACCAGCTATTTTAATGCATAATGATTTGTAAATGTCTTAAAGTGACCACCTAGTAAATAATGTCAAAACGTTTGGAGTGCATATACCATAGCAATCCCCTCTCGCTCTGTCATTGTATAATTTTTCTCCATCGTCGACAAATCTCTACTAGAAAATGCAATAGGGTGATAGATAGAACCCTCACCTGGTCGTGCAAGTATTGCTCCTAATGTGACAGATGAGGAATCGACATGCACATGAAATTCTTTCCACCAATCAAGGAATACCATAATAGGTGTTGAAACCTATATTTTGACATTCCTCATTCCACTGGAATTTTACATCTTTCTTCAACAACTTCTCCATTGGAGCTATAATCTCGACATAACCTCTGATAAACTTCCAATAATAACCAGTATGACCCAATGTATTTCTCAATTGTTTAAACGACGAAGGTGGGTCTAGGTCGACAATGATATCAATATTCGCAGGATTCATCGGCACCCCTTCTCTGCATATGGCATGACCCAACAAAATACCAAAAGGGGAACAAAAAATGCACTTCTTCAAATTTAAAGAAACTTGGAATTGTCTGCAATGTTCGAGGATCAGCCAAAGACGCTCAATATGGTCCTTAATTAACCCATATAATGTCCACTCATCAAATTATAATTCTAGGAAAATATGAATACAATATTTGAAATTGGCTACCATTATACTAGAAAAAATAGCAGAAGCATTCTTAAATCCAAATAGCATTACCATATATTGGAAACAACCCCATTATGTCGCAAATGTAGTCTTATGTTGGTCTTATTTTGAAATATTGATTTGATGGTACCCAGAAAAAATGTCAGTAAAATAAAATACCTCTTGTCCCCCTACACTCTCCAGGACCTCATCTGTAAAAGGTGTAGGAAAATGATCACGCAAGTAGGCATCATTCAACTTTAGTAAGTCAACACAAATGCTGACTTCTCTAGTTTTCTTATCCTATACAGTCATGACATTGATCCATTTTGATTCTTCAATAGGTTCAATAATTCCCACATCCAACATTCTATTGGGATCTTCCTTAACCTTTTCTTTGTACATTGGATTCAATCTATATGCTTGTTGTTTGACAGGATTTGCACCTGGTTTTAGTGGAATCCTCATTTCACCCAGAACCCCAACAATTCCTTTCATCTTAGAATTTTTTTCAAGAATAAGTATTGGAATTCATGTAATAAGTCAGTGACTTCCCCAACAGTCTCATCGTCTCAGTAATTCCCAATATTTGTAAACTTTGTATTTTCAAGATAACTAATATGTACCTTCATTATTTAACAAGGCTTTGAAAAATTGTCAAATGATAGACCCAAACCCTTCAATGCCAGACTACCTTCAGATTCAGGAATATGAATGTCTCATGGATAATCATCCTCAAGTTCCCTGGATATATTGTAACACTCCATCAGATTATGAATTGTCGCATTCCATTGTGGTATACTTGACAGCGAAACATAAACTTCCTAAAAAATCTTGGCTTTAATAACTTGTAAGTACGGGTCAATCGATGAAATTTCATCAACAAAAATAAAAGTGTGCTTGAAACTATTAGCCAAATTATCTGAGTCTGTAGTTCCCCATTGCAGTTCAATCGACATATACCAATTTCTTGGTATCGTGTCTAGGTTATGTATGAACAAATGTACCGATTCCTGCTAGGCATCGACCTCCATGTTGCACAACATTTATCAAGATGATCGATAGAGCTCGTCAATATAGTATAAACATTACAAAAATAAGGAATATTATCTCCAAACATGATTTATAACAACCTTGAACAGTAAGACCATGCTGACATGGACTGTTTATGGACAACCCACCATCTTGCTCGTGTAGCTTTTAGGGTGACATCAAGAGCTAGAAATTGGTGTGGTTCCAATAACTTAACTTTGAAATTTGCAAGAAAAGTGTCCAAATTAGGAAATCCCTCATAAGTGGGAAAATTGCATACCTCGGTACCAACCCTTCATAAATATTACATGATTATTGCACATTTTCTCATTGACACTTCATAAAATCGATTCTGTCAATTCTCCAAGGCTTCCACTGAATCTAATGAACATAAACGAACACTCTTCCAACTCAATTTACCATCAACTATAGGATTTATATAATCATCCAGTGTAGATGAGATATTATAAATATTATCCAAATACCCTTCATGGTACTCACACCTTACTAGCACTACAAAATTTGAACCCAAAATTCGACGAGAAAATCTGACGAAAATGATTGTGTCGTCAGATTTCACCTTCAAATTATGTAATTTGATTAATTTTTTAAAAATTGATAGAATGGCATGTCATATTTTCGACGTCCCTCACATATCCGACAAAGATCTTCTTTTCAGATTTCTGATGTCCCTCACATATCTGACAAAGATAGAACTACAAGTCGGATTTTCGACGTACCTCACATAATTCATCAGATTTCCAACATAATTGTTATAATGGTAACTAGGATCATGTCATCGGAGATATGATGATTAACTACATTTGAAAATATATAAATTACAGAAACATTCCAACATGTTTTCTATAGAAGCGATGACTTGTGAAAATTATTTTATTCTTCGACAAACGATTTGTGGAAATAGTGATCTGTGGAGCTTGATTTTTTAAGATCGATAGTCTTCATTTAAGATATTTGTGAGAAAATGTCAAATAGCAATATTCCTTATCCATACAAGCAAAAACGACAACTGCTTGCTAGATTATGGGATGGACTGAAAATAAAGGGTGATGGGAAATGTTATTGTCAATGTAGTCAATGCAGGGGATTTAAGAGGAGAAGAGTAAATATCACAATAGCCAAAACACATTGTAGGGAACATGGACATGCTGAGGGGGGGCATGAATATCGTCCATTTGTAAGTTTTTTATTATAAATGATTTTTATATTGATTTCTTTGATAAATGTATGTATTATTTTAATATTTATTATATTAACTTATATCGATTGATGTTTTCATGTAATTATAAAGGAAAGACATCCTACGACATATCCTCTAGAGGAAGTGCTTTCAGAACAAGTACTGAAGGAACATGGAGTTATGAATAATGGAGAACAAGTTCATGATAATATTGAAGAAGATGATCATATAGATAACATATTTGAAGATGATGGTACAAATACATTGACCCATGATTCATTTAATGTTAGAATGGATGATGATAATGATGATGAAAATATGTATTAATTTGATGATGTTCAGGGTTTACCTTTTATTGAGAATTCATATGAACCCCTTTATGAAGGATCCAACACAAATATTATCTCTGCTATATTGTTGATAAATGTAATGTCCCTGGTTTTGACCCCGTTTGCATGATGTATATATTGTAATTAATCGTGGTGAGGAGCTCAAGGCAAAAGCCCCACCATCGATTTGGCTGTGTATGTTTCGGCAATGGGGATAATTGCCGATGGTATGTTGTGCTATCCAGCACATTTTAATATGGCATCATGTAAACACGCACATCAATTAAAATAAACCACAACCAGCTACGGTAGTGCAACGTTGAATGAAAAGGGCATGGTTCCAAAGGATAAGGGGTGGGGGATGTCAAACCTTGGTTTATGGGGGAAAAACCCATGTTTGTCACCTTGTTGATTTTCCATCTTCCCTTGTCAACCTATTTAATGTTTTGTTGGGCAGCTGAGGAGTAATGGCTGCTGGTGGTTGAGGCAGTTAATGCCTTTGGGAGTGGGGTGGCAGGACTGTCAGTCCTTTGCCCACCTGCCCACTCCACCCATGTTTTCCATTCTTCTCTCTCACGCACTCTTCCCTGGTCAGTTCACACTCACCATGATTTTTGGTCTGTTGGCTCCTCACGCACAGGATCTGGACGATTTTGGTCTCACGCATGCATTTTCTTCCTCTCCACGAGTTGCTAAACGCTCAGGCACTTGCAATTCGCGTCCTCCCGACTGTTGTGCATTCTCACGCAGAGAATTTCCCTCCTGTTTCTCATTTTTGCGCACAGGAATTTCCTGGGTTTTACCCACGTCGTTTTCCTCTGCGAATTGGTGAATGGAGTGGCTGAATCCTTTCCCCATGGGTCGAATTGTGGGTTCTGCGTT
>LPNX010274215.1:90208-102708 GCA_001517045.1 Pseudotsuga menziesii
TTACTAAAGTGGAATGGAATCACTATGTATGATGTATATAGACCAATACGACAAAGGCAATTTCAATTCCATGGAATGCTTGTATGGACAATACATGATGCCCCAGGGTTAACCCATTTTTATGGTATGTAATTATAAGTTCCATTGTAATTGCATTTAATTTTATGGACTAGTTAATATACTATGCATGCATGTTTTTTTTAAATATTCCATTCATTTTACATATAATTATAATCGACATAGATATTCCATCTCTTTATGTAGGTCTCTAGACAAAGGGAAAAATTGCATGTCCATTTTGTGGTCCTAAGATCAAATCTTGTCGTTCAAAAAGCCTAGGAAAGGAGGTTCTTTGATGAGTATAGGCACTTCTTGTCTAAGAATCACATGTATCAAACTACCGAAAACAAATGTATTCAATGGGAAGCAAGAGATTGCATTAAAACCGTAGAGAATGACACCTCACCTATGGAAGTTGCAATATAATAGAAATTGTCAAGGTACGTATGAATCATCATATATGAAATGTTATGTGTTTTTTAATTGTGTTGTTTACTATAATTTACATTGATTTCTATACTTTATTTATAAACTACGATTCATGATGGCTGTCATGATCATGAAGGCATTAATGGGATTCCATGAGGAATGAAAAGTTATCCTAAACAATTCGGTAGCTTTCCCTACTATGAGAACCTACAAATTGATCATTTGTTTTATACAATTCATATCAGAAAGAATGTGACTGAAACATTATGGTGAATATTGGATGGAAGGAGTGAGAAAGAAATAATTGTCAAAATTTGTAAAGAGATTCAAGAAGGCAACCATGCAATGAAAGACGCCATTCAATTTCATAGCAACAAAGGCCGAATTAATATAAACTAACTTCCATGGATGTTAATGGAGGAGCAAAGTAATGTTGTAAAAGAATTCATGTGAAAATTAAATTTCCAACTGGATTTTGTGCGAACATGAAGAATATCATAACAAATAAAGGTGATTTTGCAAGGGTGAAAACACATTGTTCGCATATCTTCATGAAGGTAATTATTATGGTATCCATATAATTATTGTTTTTTTATTCCAGTGTATATTGTTGTTATTTTGTTTGTCTACTCTTTGTTTAAAAAATGAAACGATTTGTATAATGTTACAGTATGTTCTACCTCTATCTCTCTCGGACAACTTCAAAAACAATGTCAAAAAATTTATATATAATCTTGGGAAATACATGAGGTAAGTAGCGATTTTTTTCATGTACTTATTGTTTTTTTAATTCATCGTAGAACTTATATTTTATTTTTGTGCACTAATTCATGTTATGTAATATAATTTTTTTTGTTAAATATCGTGATTGGTTTATGTGACTTGTATATGGTTGTCATCTAAAGAAATCCATAAGTATTAGAGGAGAGAAATTCCTCATGTCATGTGTGAAATAAAGAAGCATATACTTTTAGAATGTTTCAATGCAGATGAAAACTACCTCATACCCCAAGTTGAGGATATTGTGTGGACCTGTGCACTCAAGATCCATGTGGATAGTTGAGAGCACTTGAATTTATGAAGGGTTTGGCTAGATAATGAGCACATGCTGAGGGTTCTATGATGGAGGGATATATGGTATACCAAAACATGTTTTATATTAGTTAGTATCTTCCTATTTTAGCATTAAACCTCAATTTACGTCGCATTTGTGATCCAAACTCCAATAACAATTTTGAAGGAGAGTACTAGGGGAAAGGTAGATCGAGGAAGGTGAATGGTAGCTATTAGCTAGTGGATATTAACTAATATAATACATTTTACTATTGATTTTTATGTATATATATCATACATATTCTATTTTTATATTCAATATATTGCATCAATTAAGAGTGTATACTTTGTTAAGTGAATATACATGTGTATTGAATTTTAATTTTTATTGTCATCAAGCAGTTGGTTGAGAGTGGGATGCACTTCATTTATACATCGCAAACAATATTGAATAGATGAAGGTATGGATTGAATTATGTGAACAATATAGTCATGGAATATCATGGGAAGGTGTGGCTTCATTGGTTAAATCAGCATATGGCAATGGAGATACTAGCCTTACACAAAGGGAAATCGATTTATTATATGGTTTCAAAGATAAGTAGGCAAGCATATTAATCAACCAAACTTTTTTTTTATTTTGCAAACATATTGATTGTCATGTCCCCGACCCTCACACCAGTGAAGAGGATGCGACCAACACCAATCATATGGGCAAACAACCACATGAACATGAATAGGGATAAATGTTGATATTAAATTACTTAAACATAATGCATACTAAGATGCATAAAACATACCAGAGTACATAACCATATGCATAATCCATCATACAAGATGCACAGTTCCTTAATCATTCAGCGGAAGCAAACATATCCATAAACCAGCATTCAACATGTTCATCATTCTCATGAAATAGTAGATACAATTACAGAGATTAAACAATCAAGAGTACTTATCTTTTGCTGAAGAACTCATCCCACAACCAGCTACGTCGCTGCAATGTTCCACCCAACCATAGACCAGTGTGCTCATCAATCTCTCAACAACACTGCCACCCCCGAGCTGGGCATAATTCCTCAAGGAATAAGGGTCAATGCATGCTTACACATAGCCAAGGGACACCAATCAGTAAAACCCACACACAACAGGGTTTTACCAGGTTGTCAAGGAGCTAGGATAGGCTAATGCTAAGCTGGTGGCCTCAACACCAGCCTTCCCAAGCATTCCCAGCCTCTAATCCTACTCTCAATAGTCCAAAGACCAACCATTACACACCGCAGCAAAACAACCCACTCACGGCTCTTTGATGAAGGCAAAGACAATTGGGGAAATTCCCAAACAAAAGATGAAACACAGCTCAAGTCCACAAGAAAACTTAGAGTTGTTCTTGGCCCTAACGTGGCCAAAACAACTCAGCAGTCAACCCAAAACCAGGGTACTTCAACAACCCAACCAACAGGTGAAACAAATCAAATCCACAATGAATGATGGAAACAATCCACAGTCTCAAAACAGAGGAGAAGAAGCCAACTCCTAGCGTAGACATGGGAAACCTCAACCAATCGGATTTGGAAATCCACAGCCCATAGCACACACAATTCCTCAATGCAATGGCTAGAGGACTTACACATGCAAAAAGGGGAAAAGAACAAACTCCCAGCCTGTGCGTAAAGGAAAAGAAACAATCCAAAACGAAAAAAGGAAACACACACAGTCTGAAATTGAAGAAGAAATAGGACTCTCAACAGCATCCAAAATCAGGGGAAGAATGACAATAACCCAAATCGTGGGTTAAACCAACAGCAAGCGTGAATCACGGGTTAAACCAACAGCAAGGCATAATCATGGATGGAGACCATGTATTTTCACATACACAGCAAAAATCGTGCCATTGAGACCGCTCTTCCAGCCCGCGGCATGCACAAAACCAAAGAAGAACCCCTCGACTGGTGCGTGAGGAAAATAGAATGCCTCTCTACGCGTCCCTGCTTGAGAGTGAACCGGTAATGGAGAGAATGCGCGTGGATGAATAGACCACAATCATGAAGGTGAAGACCAGGCGTGAGAGTGAACCGACCATCATGAGGAACAAACAAACCATGGAGATAACACGCCGTGGAGAGAATGAATGAAGGCGTCCTCCTTCTCCTACCCATCGTGAGGTTCATTGCTGGTGGAGTGGGCACGTGGGCAAGGACTGAAAGTCCTGTCACAGCCACCACTACTCAGCAATAACTACCTCAACTACTCCACAAGGCATTAAAGAGGTTGGATGAGACAAGGGAAGATGGAAAATCAAACAAGGTGGTAACACATGGGTTTTCCCCCCATAGACCAAGGTTTGACATTCCCCACCCTTATCCTTTGGAATCATGCCCTTTTCATTTCAACGTTGCACTGTTGTAGCTGGTTGTGTCTTTATTTTAATTGATGTGCGTATTTACATGATGCCAAACTATGATGTGCCGAATAGCACGATATACCATCGGCAACTATCCCCATTGTTGAAACATACACAACCAAATCGATGGTGGGGCTTTTTCCTTTAGCTCCTCACCACGATTAATTACATTATATACATCATGCAAACGGGGTCAAAACCAGGGTGTTACATTCCCCTCCCCCTTGGAATAACACCGTCCTCGGTGTTCCAATACATAGGAATACATATACAATTGCACATCAAAATTTCAAAATTTTGCAGATCTATCCCATGTTCAATTATTTACTTTGAACGTTCAAGACCAAGCCCCTCAGCTTCCACGAACTTCTCCTGCTGGTTCTCAGCTTTCAGATTATCCTGAAGTCTAGGAACTTTGTGGCTATTTCCTTCATCATGTTCCCTCATTGGACAGTCCCGACGTAAATGATGCCCTCCGCATTCCCAGCATTTCACTGGCTGCTTCATCTTTACCTGCTCAATTTCCTTTGAGTCTTCATGCCTGGACCGTTTCCCAACAGGTCTCTTGGACGAATGTCCCATCGCTGATCTACCTTCCTTTCCTTTTCCGATTGCTTCCAGAAGTATTTTCACCTCCCTTTGCAAACCAATAGAGTCTTGCAAAATCTGGTGGTTCATTTCATTCTGCCTTTTCTGTATCTTGAGCATCTCCCTAAGATTTTCTTGGGTCTTGGCAATCATTTGGAGGATACTTCCAGCTAAGTCCAACAACTTTTGATCTACCGCCATGATCAATGTGCACCACTGGGTTTCACTTTTCTCACCTATGAAATGCACCATTGAAATCCTGTCAGACCAAGCATAATATATACATCAAAATTAGTTATTTAATTACCCAATTGGCATGACAGTCCAAGTCTCATCAAGGAGGCTTTCATATTTTTCATGCCTTCCCAACAGGCACTTGAGCTCATTCATGTCCATTCTTGGGTAGAGAATTAACTATTCCAGCATTCACAATTTATTTTAAGCAAATGAACACATTCCATTTTCAGTCATACATGCATTCAACAATCTTTTGTTTTCACAATGCATAAATATATATGTATATATAATCAAAAGGCAAGAGAGAGCAGTAAGATTTTTTTTCCCTCTTTGTTTCGTTCCATCCTGGAACCCACACCACTGCGGTGGCTTTTCATGCTCTCAGCCTCTTTCACTTCACCGTGAATGCTGGACCAATCCCTCTTGGTCATGACACTTAGTGTCTTCGGTTCATTCTAGACCTCTAAACCATGGAGTCTCTCCACACGGTTTGTCTCGGCTGCTAGGAACTTCATGGTATCACTAGCACCTTTTTCATTGCCGCTCATTCCGAGCTTTCCAGGGCAGTCACATGTCCACATGCACCCCTAGGATGCTCTCATAGTCCTCACTCCCAGTGATACCTATATCCAAACATTGAATAGATTCACATGTTTAGTTTATTCTCATCGGTTTGATCTCTAGAACAAGAGCTTAAAACATCATAACCAAATCATATACACATGTCTATTCATAAGCAAAATAATCCAATACTTATCTGTATTGTGTGTTTCCTCGTTGGTCCACAAGATCCTGCTTCGCTTTGCAAGCCTTGGGATCTCCTATGGACTTGGATGTTAGGTCAGCACACAGGCTTCTCCTCAACATCAAATAATTAATGTCCAACCAGTACATCCTCATGTCGACTGGGCTTGGAACTTTTCCATGACCATTTCTAGGTCTAGGATCTACTACGAATCCCCAGGCATATAACAGCCCAACATACACTTATACCAATATACACTTATATCAACAATAACCCTTACTCCGCAACCCCTCACAACAACCATTTACCTTTTACCTTTAGGGTGCAACACCCAACTGCATCTATTTAGCCTGTCAACACAAGCAATATAAGCAAACTCATCAGCGTTATTTCTCTAAAACTGTAATCATATTTCATATTATTCACTATCAAGTATTGAGACACCAGGAGTGTGTCCACCCCCTAGGGTGTAATCAATATTGAAAACCCTTTCATGACTCAACATCGGAAAAGTGTGCACCCTTTCCCGGTGTGTGCCATGTAGGCCCTATTCATACTCAAGCAATCGGTCATCATGGAAATAAAATCAAAACATGTTCTACATATTGAATTTAACAATTAAACATGCATATTCTTAGCAAGGGTCACAGAACACTTATCCATTTGTCAATGTAGTATTCCTTCATTAAGGAGGAATGGGGGCTCCTTCTCTGAGTTAACAGTCCCTCGGTTAGCCATCCCAACTCCTTTTTACATTTCATATCCACACATGTCTTACCGACATAATCTATACCATCTCACTCATGTTGTTACCAAACATGCAGTGCATATGAGACATTTTTCAAAATGTCCAATGGGGTTTCACCCGAAACCAATTTCCAAGATAAGGGAAAACCTTCCCATGAAGTTTGGATCCTGCAGGCCATCACACATGATCTTCCTGTAGTGTGTACCCCTAGCACATTCATCAAATAGCCAAACAATCAATCATTATCTGATAATACAATCCAAATCGATTGTTCCATAACCAAGCAATGACATTAGTAATCAAATTCAATAGAAATTTGCAATTCTATCTACTAAAGAAATAAATTTTCTTGGCAACGAGGTGATCCTCAATTGTGGGTCTCTCATAAGTAGCACTACTATGCCCATTATAATTTTATGCTTACTAGCATAACATGATTACCCACTTACCATGCGTCCTCCTAACACAATCTTATACAAGCCAACAATGATTAGTAGTCGTTAGCAATTTCTTAAATCTGAAATTTACAATTCAAATTTAACATCCCATTATGCATACCAATTATTTTCACATCCATGAGACTCTTCTCATTTGGCTCTTTCACATGGTAAATTCCGGCATTTGTCATGGTCTTACTCTCATTGCCATACTCTATATAATCTACCTAAAACATGAGCTTCAATCAACCAAACACTTGGTAATTCTGGATGCATATAACCTTTTCATTGCTACAACCATCACTGAAGCATTTTTAGAATTTATAAAATTCAAATACTTCCAGCTGTTAGTCACATCATTATTACCAAAACTCATTTACTTCATGCAATCATTATCATACTAACATTTGCAACCACCTTACTCTATCATAGAGCATTTCTGGCAGCCAACTGATCATGACTACCCTCTTTATGCACTTACTATCCTGCATTCATAACAGCCCTTGAAACAGTTCTAGAATTGTCATCAATTCATCATTTCAGCCATTAGTTATTCATAATATCACATGCACTCATCTCAATGCATTCATGCAATATATCACAACATTTGCACCTATACTTATGCAATCAGTCACTCACACCCTTCATATGCATACATTCAATGCATAACTACAAGATTCATAAAATATTTCTAATGTATATCCATTCAATGCTACCTTGCATTGATTCAGGAATACTATGCATTCAACATACCATGCATGGCCTAACCATGACTACTTCATATAGGATGCGTTACTATAATCAAAATCATCAGTACTTACTTTCCTTGGGCTACTAAGCTCAATCAATATATACAGGAATAACACCTTTCTATATTCAAATATCCACATGGTACGAGGTCTCTTACCTTTACCACTCCTTGGAATTTGTCATAATTAAAACATTACCTGCATGGGTCCTACTTACACCCTTGACATGACCAATTTGGTTGGTCCTTTGCAGGAGATTGCAGAATTTGCTCACCAACTTTTTATCCTAGACTTGTTACTTTATCCCTTTCTCCGGATGATTGCTAGTCACATTCATCAGCATCAGCAACATATTCAGCTAGGTCCATGTTGTCGTTGGTTTTTCCACTATTTCCAACACCAATGCAATAACTATCATTAGTGGTTCATTATGGATGTATAATCCTTAATATCCTATGTATGCAAAGCATATCCTCATGCATTTCATGCATAAAACTTAGGAAATGTAGTTATAATCAGCAAGATAAGGTTTAAGGAAATTTCCCTTTTCAAGTCTTTCATCCTTGCATGGAACTCCTCTTCCACACAACAGCTGGTTTGACTTCATAGTCTTGCTACCTCTGGGCATGCAATTTCCCATATTTGTCCACTTGATAGCAGCGGCCATCATTAGCACTTTGCTGCTCCATACTCAGATTCTGGTGACTTTTCCTTGTTCCCTACTGGATAAGCTTTCCAACGCCTATCCACACGCTTCATTCCAACCTCGGGTGTGGAAACCACACCACTTCAAAAATGATGATTTTTCACCAAATCTATGCATTTTTACACACCAGTGTACTTTGGTCTGAGTGCCAACTTCAGCCCTGTAAACCCACTGAAAAATAGCTGAAAATCCCACTGGAAAACAGTCGAAATCTGCTGGAAAATACCATTTGAAAAACTCAAATTTTTCCACTGCAGAATCGGCTCTCATTTCAACTATCAGTCCGACGTTTCGGCTGTCAAAACAGCTAACTTATTCGGTCGTTTCGGATCCCTAAACAGCTAACATCTTTCGTCGTTTTGGGCTGATCCTCCTCTGGCTTCCGACGTATCGGCAGACCGATCCTCTAATGTTTTCCGACGTGTCGGCGGTCCAATCCTCTATAGTTTTTCGACGTTTTCTGTACTTAGAAAAATTTCTGAAAATTTTTCCTCTTCCTTCTGTCGCCACATCGGCTGCTCAACCAACTAACTTTCACTGATGGTTTCCATACTTAGATGAATTTTTCAACTTTTCAAAATTTTCCCTTTGTACTTTCTTCCGTCGACGATATCGGAAGTCCTTTCATCTAAATGTGCCGACATATCGGCTGCTCAAACAGCTAACGCCTTACGATGATCTCAACACTTAGAAATTTTCAAATTTTCACCCACTTCGGCTCAATCATGTACTTTCTGCCACCACTTGATCTTCTTTCTGTCGGAAAAATGGTTCCTTCCGCAACTGCAACGGTGAAACACGATCCTTGATATTCTTCCAATCAGCAAACCAATCTCCTGTGGCATAAACTGATCGGCATCGACAGTCTCTTCCCATCGGAAGACTAGTTCTTTAGGCTTCCGCAGCGGCGGGCGCACGAAGAACTTTCTTCTTTCGATGGCCGATGTTTTTGTTACTTAGAAGAATTTTCAAACTTTCTTCATGGCGTCGGCGATCGAAGGCCCTTCTCGTCGGACGCGTAGTGGTTTAGCCATCCGCAACGGCGGATGCTCGATCAACTTCTTTCGTCAACGATTTTAACACTTAGACAAATTTTTCAAAATTTTCTTCTTCTTCTTTTATGGAACATAGCATCTTTCGGCGGTCAAAACCATTAAGCACTACTGCATCAGCGTTTTAGTCCCTTCGACAGCCGCAACAGCAGACAGACAACCACTAAATTCTTTCGCGGTGTCGACGAACCCAACATCTATTTTCGGCCGATGGATGCCGAACACTTAAAAAATTTCCGTGACTTTCCTTTCAATGGTCCTCCGTCGGGTGTGCTTCCCTCTAGCTCTTCTGCTACGTCGGAAGTCCATTCCACTAGCTCTTTCGCTACATCGAAAGTCCATCTCACTAGGCATTCCGATGAGCCGACTGTTCAACACTTAGATCATTTTTCAAAAATTCTTTTCCGCCTGCCCCTCGTTGGATGGCCTTCCAACTACACCTTTCGACGTATCAGAGGAGCTTCCCACTTAGTTCTCCGATGACCCGTTGAGCTCGGCACTTAAAAGAAATTTTTCAACAAAATTTTTATCATAATTACTGATCTCTGCTGGGCAGAAAGAAATTCCTGCCTCTGCAAGCTAGTTTCCCATGGCCCTCTGAGGCCCAATACTGCAATGATGGCTCTGTCACTGCACTTTGGTGGTCCATTCAGGCCCATGCTGCAACATGAGCTCTGATACCACTCTGTCACGTCCTCGACCCTCACACCGGCGAAGAGGATGTGACCAACACCAATCATACGGGCAAACAGCCCCATGAACATGAATAGGGATAAATGCTGATATTAAATTACTTAAACATAATGCATACTAAGATGCATAAAACATACCAGAGTACATAACTAGATGCATAATCCATCATACAATATGCACAGTTCCTTAATCATTCAGCGGAAGCAAACATATACATAAACCAGCATTCAACATGTTCATCATTCTCATGAAATAGTAGATACAATTGCAGAGATTAAACAATCAGGAGTAATTATCTTTTGCTGAAGAACTCGTCCCGCAACCAGCTACGTTGCTGCAAAGTTCCACCCAACCATAGGCCAGCGTCCTCATCAATCTCTCAGCAACACTGCCACCCCCGAGCTGGGCATGATTCCTCAAGGAATAAGGGTCAATGCATGCTTACACATAGCCAAGGGACACCAATAAGTCAAACCCACACACAACAGGGTTTTACCAGGTTGTCAAGGAGCTAGGATAGGCTAATGCTAAGCTGGTGGCCTCAACACCAACCTTCCCAAGCATTCCCAGCCTCTAATCCTACTCTCAACAGTCCGAAGACCAACCACTACACACCGCAGCAAAACAACCCACTCACGGCTCTGTGAGGAAGGAAAAGACAACCGAGGATAGTACCAAACAAAAGATGAAACACAGCTCAAGTCCACAAGACAAATCAGAGTTGTTCTTGGCCCTAGCGTGGCCAAAACAACTTAGCAGTCAACCCAAAACTAGGGTACTTCAACAACCCAACCAACAGGTGAAACAACTCAAATCCACAATGAATGATGGCAACAATCCACAGTCTCAAAACAGAGGAGAAGAAGCCAAATCCCAGCGTAGACATGGGAAACCTCAACCAATCGGATTTGGAAATCCACAGCCCACAGCACACACAATTCCTCAATGCAATGGCTAGAGGACTTACACATGGAAAAAGGGGAAAATAACAAACTCCCAGCCTGTGCGCAAAGGAAAAGACACAGTCCAAAATGGAAGAAGGAAACACACATAGTCCGAAATGGAAGAAGAAATCGAACTCTCAACAGCATCCAAAATTAGGGGAAGAATGACAACAACCCAAATCGTGGGTTAAACCAACAGCAAGCCTAAATCACGGGTTAAACCAACAGGAAGGCAGAATCATGGATGGAAACCATGGCTATTCACATACACAACAAAAATCGTGCCATTGAGACTGCTCTTCCAGCCCACGGCATGCACAAAACCAAAGAAGAACCCCCCGACTGGTGCGTGAGGAAAACAGAACGCCTCTCTGCGTGTCCCTGCGTGAGAGTGAACCAGCAATGGAGAGAATGCACGCAGATGAACAGACCACAATCGTGAAGGTGAAGACCAGGCGTGAGAGTGAACCGACCATCGTGAGGAAAAAATTGACCATGGAGATAACACGCCGTGGAGAGAATGAATGAAGGCACCCTCCTTCTCCTTCCCATCATGAGGTTCATTGCTGGTGGAGTGGGCACGTGGGAAAGGACTGACAGTCCTGCCACAGCCACCACTACTCAGCAATAACTACCTCAACTACTCCACAAGGCATTAAAGAGGTTGGATGAAACAAGGGAAGATGGCAAATCAAACAAGGTGGTAACACATGGGTTTTCCCCCCATAGACCAAGGTTTGACATCCCCCACCCTTATCCTTTAGAATCATGCCCTTTTCATTTCAACCTTGCACTACCGTAGCTGGTTGTGGGTTTATTTTAATTGATGTGCATATTTACATGATGCCAAACTATGATGTGCCGGATAGCACGATATACCATCAGCAACTATCCCCATTGCCGAAACATACACAACCAAATCGATGGTGGGGCTTTTGCCTTTAGCTCCTCACCACGATTAATTACATTATATACATCATGCAAACGGGGTCAAAACCGGGGTGTTACATTGATGTACACGTTGATTTTTTTCCCTGTATGGCATAAACATGCACTTAATCATAAATATTGGATCATTAATTATGTAATATTTTCATGTATGGGTTGTTGTAGGTAAACCACCATAAGGTTACGTGGTTCAATGGTTGTAGATATCGCATCAAAAAGTTGGATGAAACAAAGAAAACATTAGATTGTGGGATATTTACAGTCTTTAAAGTGACCAATGTTTCCTCTAGAAGCGAAAAACATCCAGAACTCTCAGAAAATTGATACTATGGGTATCTGGAAGATATTATCCAGTGTGACTCTAACTCCTTCAAGGTAGTTTTGTTCATTTTTAAATGGTACAGGTTACGATTGAATCAACATGATACTGATAAAACTATTATTGAACATGATAATGGATTTACCATGGTAAATACAAGGTTGTTTGAGCCAGGAATAGAGCCCCATGTTCTTTCAAGCCAATGTGAACAATTATTTTACTTTGAGGTTCCAGGTAGAGCAGGTTGGTCATTTTTTATGAGACATGATCCAAGGGGAAGGCCAGTAAAGTATAATGTAGAGGAAGGTATTGAAGAGGGTCTTGAATAAGAAGAAGACATTGAAGATGATCAACATGAGTTAGATGATCATGTTCTAGAAGAATATGT
>LPNX010274215.1:107708-142902 GCA_001517045.1 Pseudotsuga menziesii
ACCCCATAACAGACGATTTTGGCGTACCCTAACTCAACACTCTGTGTAAACATTCTGGTCAACCCTCCTTGCCAACATCACGACAAAGATATCGGGCGTATCAGAACATATCCATGCATAATATGAATATGCATTCCATGGCCTCGTACAGAGGTATCATCTGTCATTTTTAATGAAATTTGAATTTTAAAATGACGCGTTGTAATGAAATTTGAATTTTAAAATGCCTCGCTCTGTAACCGGTTTTGATAGCCCCTCTCTTCAGTTGATGGACATGCCCTTTTCATTCAGCTTTTCTTCACTCCACCAATGAAGAGAACACACTTCCAACATGAAAATTCACTGGTTCTGGTGGCATTGCATTACTATAAGTCTGCGAACTAGCTTTATAGAAATGGAGAGTGTTCGAATTCCTTAAGAAATAAAGGCAATCCTTAATGGGTTGGAATACTTGATATTTCCAATGCTTTAAAAAATACTGGGCGCCAAGGAAATGGAGAGTGCTAGGCGTTGTAGGAGAATTTTTTTTATTGCATTGTGCTCCACTAATTCTATAATGTTTACAGGATGGTATGAATTACTAATAGAGTGAATGGTAGCAAAGAATTCCTCTTCTCTTATGAAGCTAAAGTAATCTAAGTGTTTCGAGTTCAGAAAATGTGAAACACATAGCTTACATCAAATTAGGGCCATACCAAGCAAAGTTGATGTCAATAGACTCATACCACAAATACTAGGAGGCCATGAACAAAGGTCTGCTAGTGAAAAGAACTGCGAGATCTTGGTGCAGAATTCTTGAGTCTTGAGAAACTTCTTGGCCATACCAGGGGAAGAGATGACTAAGGTAAGAATCGTGTCGAGGGGGTGAGACATGAGAGGCCCAAGTTATCCTAGCAAGTGAAGGCTACCGGGGAAAAGAGAAGGGCCCCAGTGGAAGCATCGTGTTTCTTACCCCGACAAGGAAGCTACATGCACCAGTCAATGCAAGCATAACTGCGGTGAGTTTTAAACACAAGGCATTATAGAAGTGGCCTCTCAGATCCCAGTTCAATCGCCATTCTAATTTACACACAATAGGTACTCCACCATTTCATCTAGTCTCACATCATACAAATATTTATAAATATAATTTCTTGAAGATGAACATTAGTTAATAGAAATCGATTATCATAAACTACGGAGCTTTCACCGATATTCGTCAACGCTCAGGCCAGGCCCAGGCCCAAGCATAGGAATTTGCAATGGCAACGAGGATAAACAAAAGTGTAATAGAGAATGTTGTTAATATTAAGACATGCGTGGAAATGATGTTTAGCCTGTATGAATAGTTTGCATTTCGATATACAAGAAGTGCATTTGGTAGTTCCCACCAATAAACAACTTAAACAACTTGAAATGTGAAATGCAACCATCCCATGGTCACACATGAAAATATACGAAATAATTTTGAAGCCAAAATTCTCCACTTCCAACGCAATTCTACTTCTCTTCAGATGTTCTTTATAGTTTGCCTACGATGCCAATTGACACATAAAACACCATATTCCAAAGCAATATGGCTACCATTTCTCCATATTTTTTTTCACATGGACAGGCTACAAGATTTCAAACATGTCTTGATGTATTTATATTTTGTTTGGGTTGGTTGTGTTTTTTCTAGATGTATTTATATTTTGTTTGTATTTATATTTTGTTTTTGGTGGTTGTCAACACATTGAAAGTTTTCATACTATTTTGGATTTTATTATTAATATGTGTGCTTCTTTAAAATATCAATCTAAATGATTCACATCTATACAAATTAAATATATTTTGAGTTTAGTACAATAAAATAAATTGAAGTATATGTGATTATTTCCGATTTTATTATCATATAAGAATCAGATATTAAATACAATAAATAGAATTGAAGTATATGTGACTATTTCGGATTTTATTATAATATATAACTCTTTTTTTTAATAGACATATGTTTAGAATATTACCATGTTGTGAAACAAAATTCATATTATATTACAATGTATTTTTTATTAAAAAATATTTATAATTAAAATTTAAAACTTAAAAACATAAATATTATAAATATAATTAAAATATTTAAGTATAAATTATATTTTGATAAGAAACATAAACAATATATTATGAATCATTTAATTTACTATTTCTACTTATTCATTTAAATAAATATATGTGAGGAATCATTTTTTTATATTTTAACATATTAAAATATAACTTAGAATATTATGTTTTTAATATATTTTTTTATAAAATCATTTAAAATTTTCATTGAAAATTTTATGAAAGGTGTTATTGTTGTTTACTAAACTCAAACTTGTAATGAATCATCTCCTCTTCGCACTGAATGGATTATAGTAAGAAAAGTGCTTGTATTGCTTACTAGGCTCAACCTTGTAATGAATCATATCCTCTTTAGTTACCAAAGTTCCATTTTCCATGACTTTTCACTTTTAATCTTAAGTATGTAGTGATATCGATAGAGTTAATGGTTAATTAAAAATGTTTTTCTTATGATCCTTTTTACATTTATAAAGCATGTCGACATGGATATAAATTTTAAGCATGGCTTTTTAATTATCTAATTAGAAATATTTATGATAGGTTTTAAGTCTCTTTATTGGATATGTTGATCATGATGCTAAATTAAACATTTTAATGGTTTATATTCTACCATAAACAACCCTTCTATATTTATTTTGTTGTATTGATGTTGAAAGTGGATTGTGGCATGAAAGGTAGGGTTTCTTCCTCTACTTCTTCTACTAAAGTTGATTGTTATGGACATATGCTTAGTAAATATCACAAGGTGGAATTTGAAAGGGATATATATTGGTATGCAAGGAACAATTTCAGTTAGTTCATAGTGATATGTTTGGTCCATTTGAATATCATGGTATTATTAGTGTTATCTACTTTCTCACTTTTATAAATTATTTTAGTAGACAAAAATAAAATCTAAAATTTTAGGACATTACATTAATGTATTGCTTTGGTGGAAAATAAAATATGGAAAAAGTTAAAGTTCTATGCTATCATTAAGGGGGTTAATTCATCAAGGAAATTTGAAATAGTTGTGGCTAAATATGAAATTAAAAAACAAAACAAAAAATATTATTTATATGCTTTAAAAAAATAGGGGTAGAAATTTCTAGATGTATTTTGTAGTTTAAGGTGATAAAAATAAATATTTATGGTGATTCCATTGGTTTTTCTAATTGAATATTAAATAGGGTTACCCATACAATTATTTTTTATGTTTTTCTTTAAGAAAGGTACTATAATAAATATTTGGATACTAGCCATTTTAAAGTGTGTGGTTTTTAATGTGGAGCCCATATGCCAAATAAAAAATTAGAAAAAGGATTTACGCTGATTCTCATAAAGAGAATTCTAAGGATTGTAGGTTATTTCACACAATTGTTGGTGATGTAATTATTCATAGATATGTTCACTTTAATGAGTATTTTACGTCCTCTCTATCTTCTTGAGTTCTTTTCTAAATTTTCCTATTTCTAATGGTGAATCTTCAATAGGTACTATTTCTATATTATGTATATGCGCATATATGGAAGCTGTTGTATATGTGTGTCTTTATGTATGTGCATATATAGAAGCTTCCATATATGCAAGAATCCATATATGCACACCTATCTATATGCACATATACAAAAGCTTCCATATATGCGCATATATGGAAGTGTGCATATATGTAAGCTTTCATATATGCACATATACGAAAGATTTTGTATATATATGTGCTTCCATAGATACACATATACAAAAGCGTGCATATACAAAAGCTTTCATATATGCATGCCTCCATATATATGTGCATTCACTTAAGCTTTTGTATATGTGTGCCTTGATATATATGTGCATATACATAAGCTTTCGTTTATGCACTTCTACAAAGGTGTGCATATACAAAAGCTTTCATATATGCATGCCTCCATATATATGTGCATTCACTTAAGCTTTTGTATATGTGTGCCTTGATATATATGTGCATATACATAAGCTTGCATATACGGAAGTTTCTATATATGCACTATATGGAGGTGAATATATACATAAGCTTTCGTTTATGCACTTCTACAAAGGTGTGCATATACAAAAGCTTTCATATATGCATGCCTCCATATATATGTGCATTCACTTAAGCTTTTGTATATGTGTGCCTTGATATATATGTGCATATACATAAGCTTTTGTATATGTGTGCCTCCATATATATTCACATATACAAAAGCTTATGTATATGCGCATATACAGAAGCTTGCATATACGGAAGTTTCTATATATGCACTATATGGAGGTGAATATATACATAAGCTTTCGTTTATGCACTTCTACAAAGGTGTGCATATACAAAAGCTTTCATATATGCGTGCCTCCATATATGTGCATATACAAAATCTTTCGTATATGCGCATATACGAAAGCTTTTGTATATGCACACTTCCATATATAGAAGATTTCATATATGAACATATATGAAATATTATGTATATTCGCATATACGGAGGCACGCATATACAAAATATTTTGGTTATGCACATATACAGAAGTGAATATACAGAAGCTTCTATATATGCACCCCTATATGGAAGGGAATATACGAAAGTTTCTGTATATGCACATATACAGAAGATTTCATATATGCATAATTTTCTATATGTGTTCTTTCATATATGCACATATATAGAAGCTTCCATACACGCGCGCTTTCATATATGCACATACAGAAGCTTACATATATGGAAAATTTTGTATATGCACATACGAAGGAGCACATATACGGAAGCTTATGTATATGCACGCCTATGTATATGCATATATACAAAATATTTTGTGTATGCACACTTTTGAATATGGGCATATATAGAAGCTTTTGTATATGTGCATACATGGAAGCACGTATATACGAAAGCTTCTGTATATGCATGCTTTCATGTATGCACATATACAGAAGCTTCTGTATATGTTTTCTTTTTTATATATGCACATATACATAATCTTTTGCATCTGTGCACCTACGTATATATGTGCATATTACCGAAACAAGCATATACGAAACTGGTCACCTCTGTATATATGCGCATTTACAAAAGCACACATATACGAAAGAGTTCATTTTAGAAGATTCTGTATATGTGCATATACAAAGGTGCACATATATGGATGCTTCTGTATGTGTGCATATATACGAAATCACGCATATACAAAAGTTTCCATATATGCACATACATGAAAGCATGCATATATAGAAGCTTTCGTATATGTGCATACAAAGAAGCTCACATTTATGGAATATTTTGTATATGTGTGCTTCCATGTATGTGCATATACAAAAACTTCTGTGTATGCGCATATAGAGAAGCTTTCACATATGCACATATTATTAGAATTGTTGTTCCATTTATATCATCAAGAAATGAGTCCAAATTATTGATGTAGTGAGTATGAATGAATTATACAAGCTGAAAAAATCAAATCTCACAGGAAACAGACAAGTATTACTCAGAGAATTATAGTATTATCTTCATTAAAGAATTCGGTGTTACAATAGTGTTACATAAGAAAGAATTTGAATTCATTAGGGATGAATTCGAATCTACAAACCAACTCTAACTGTATTTGACTGCATGGATAACTAAAGATGTCTAAATAGCTATTGGAGTCCAAGTGGTTAACTCCATATGTCTAATACATTCAAATAATCAGTTATAATCAGTCTAACCAATCTAACTGCAAGTGGTAGGTGAGAAAAGGTGCCTTCCCACATGAAACCATGCATAACTGGTGCTAACTGAACTGAAAGTGAACTAACTGAATGTAACTGAAGAATAACTAAGCTTAAATAGTTACCAAATCCAAGTAACTGGAGGAGGTTGGTGCTGAGACTCCTAGTGGCACCTAAAATGTAGGGATTGGCCTAGGAGGCACCTAAACTGATGCATGCAAGTGCAGTCAATCTCAGTTAGCCTCTATTAGTGTTCCCCACACCCTAGTGACTAGTACATGTGGCCCCATTAGACCAAGTGGACCCAATGGTACTAGTGGACCCAATAATAGTTAAAAGATGCCAAAGTTAGGCTAACATAATCTAATAGGCATTTTGGTTAAGGGAGGATTATAAATCCTAACACCCCCCCTGAATCCTAACTTGGAAAACTGTGGGCCCTGGCAACAAGGCCAAAATTCACCCTATACAATATAAAAGATAAAAAAATGTTTCTTAATAAAACAAGGAAATAGGGGAAAACCCCCCCTCAATATAAGTAGGAATCAAGAGATACAAATTAAAAACTTGCAAAATCGTTTGCTGCAATCTACAGCAACAAAGCAGTATTCTTGTTCTTCTGTGCAACAACATCCTAAATCTATGCATGTGAACCTATGAATCTAAACTGAATGATTATGTCTGTATGATTTTTCCTCTTTGGAAGAAGAAGAATATGCTCAACTAAATCAGAAATATAGATAGTTGTTGGATGAAAACTGGACCCATGTAGAGCAACTAAAATCAACTGATGAGAGAGCAAAGGTGCTTGAGAATTTGACCATGTGAGGAACACCCAAATAACTGATATATTGCATCCTTTAAAATCAAACCAGGAGAGTTAAAATCAGCCCCAAGTGTTAGGAGCAAGTGTCCGGGCAAATGCATAATGTCTCCCTCTTTACTAGTTCTATGAAGAGATGAGCATGATCAAATAAATAGGTAGAGAAGCCCTGGGACTATGGAGAGTGAATTCTTGAGCTCCATAATCTTATATATCTTCAGAAATAATTAATGATTCAAAAAATATAATATCATCAAACTCATAAGAGAAAATTAACATCGAATCCCCAGCAGCAAGTTTGAAGAAGACTTGCGGTACTTGATTTGTCACACCAAAATCGATGAGAGCAGCTACAAGTATTACTAAAATATCTTGAAATTTAAAACCTGAACCAAATAATATAAAATAATATCATATTATATTCAAATAGGTTCATATCAGATCCAAGAGTGTGCTCCACCGAGATGGTAGATGCACAATTTTATCCTTCTTCAAAATTCTAAAAATTGGTGCATGCAATCATGTAGGAATTTACTGGAAGCTCTAGATCAATGAGAGTGAATGGATCATTCCTAAAATATGATATTATTTCAAAAATATCCATGGTATTACTTATATTCACACCAAAAACATCATTAGAGATAGAGAAATCAAATTCCTCTTCCTTTTCTGAAACAATCACCGGTAAACTATGCACAGAATTTAAAATAGAAGAATCACAGGAGAATTTTTGCAAAGAATGGAAAGAGAGTTTTTCTTCAAAAACATATATTTGAATGTATTATTATTGATCATACATGTGATTATATGAGATATCATAGATCTCATACACTTCCAGAGCAGCAGGAAAAGGAGTCACTTCAAGGATACTTTCTCCAATTCAAATTGACTGTGTGGAAAATTATGCTTCTTCTTCATCTTCAACAATTTACTTTGTTGTAGGAAAGGCATGAAATCATCATGATGGATTTTATCTAAACCTCTCTCAATATTTGGGATTTTATAGTCATCTCCCATATGACTTCTGGGTCCTCCTAATAGAGGGAAAGTGATTAAGGATTCTCTGGAGGCAACCATGTGGTTGGACGCTCCAGAATATATCAAATAAGCCTTCGAGAAAGTGAGTCTTGCATGCAAGGCATGGCATCTCTCATTTTATTCAGTCTGCTCTTCATCATCAGACATCTCTGCACCTTGTGTAAGGGAAATATTGTTATGTACACATAGAGCTTTTAACTAGTCAAGGGTCTTCTTCATGCACGAGTCTTCTCGATGAAAACCCCTCATAAAATAGGGACACTTTTTCTTTTCAAAAATTTTCTTATTATTGGATCTCGAAGCTCCTTTGGATGTCTTCTAATTCTCTTTAGGCTTTGAATCAGAATATTTAGTCTCCTTCCCATTAGGTCTCCCTCTAGCTTGCACTTTGGTAGAGTCTTTCACTAGGAGGGGTTGATATGTGGAAGTTTGGATGACTCCCATTTGGATCAACTTCTCTTTCTCCTGTATTAAGGACTCGTAAAGGAATCAATTGAAGGCATATTCCAATTGGGAATGAAAGATCTTCCAAAATGGAATATTGATACAAATACAGAATACTCAGAGCCTAGGTTGCTGAGTATGGATATCACATGTTTCTCATCCTTTCTTTCTATTCTGAACTATCTGCATTGAAGTGCAAGAAGCTTGAATTTATTAAATAATTGATGGATGGTCTTGAAAATGCTAGGATGTAAGGATATCAACTCTTTATCCAAAATGTGTCCTCGAAGCTCATCTTGCTTTCCTAATAGGATTTCAAGATTCCCTGGGAGTCCTCAAACCTTCAAGGTGAAATAGGAGATCTCTGGATATGTGAGTACATAGATAACCGAAAGCTTCATCTAAGTGGTTCAAAAACTTATTTTTCTCATCTAGATGATGGGGCTTGAATTCCCTTCCAAGTAGTATCCTAAAGTAGCCCTTGTTGTGCAAGGACAGCTGTAGATCTTCCCTCCAATCAAAATAATTGAAGGGTGTTAAGATCCGAGGTGTGGAGGGTTGAGAATCCATAATTCTCCCACTGAAAAAGACAATATCTTCACACAAGCTACGTAGCACCTGTAGAAATTTCACTGCAAAACCAAACTCATTCAGAATATGTTAGAATCAAGCCTTCCCTCTCAACATGAACAGTTTCTCAGGGTCTTTCACACCCACACCGCCACTCTGAATAAATTCAGATGAAGCAAGGCACTATTTGTGGGATTTCTATGGAAACTCAACTGCTTCTGGTGTTCAATGGAGAGTATACAGACTTGAAGCTTGCTTGATATGGCTCTGATACCATGTAAGGTTTGTTGTTTACATAAAAATCTATAGATTTTGATGAACATTTGAAACCCAACACAAGGCCCTATCCCCAGATGTGGCAGTTAGTCCACATTTTTTATATTCCCAGAGGTGCGACGGTTATACCATGTTGTTGTACCGATACTCCAACACCCCCCCTCTGGCGTAGCTCGAGGGAATTGAATTTGAGACCTATGCTCTAATACCATGTTATAATTGATGTGTCATTTATATCATCAATCAATGAGTCCAAATTATTGATGCAGTGAATAGGAATGAATTATACAAACTAAACAAATCAAATCTCACAAGAAACAAACAAGTATTGCCCAGAGAATTACAGTATTATCTTCATTAAAATATCTGGTGTTACAATAGTGTTACATAAGAAAGAATTCGAATTAATTAGGGATGAATTCAAATCTACCAACTGACTTTAACTATATCTGAATGCATGGCTAACTAAAGATGTCTAAATCACTATCAGAGTCAAAGTGGTTAACTCCATATGTCTAATCCATCAAACAATCAATTATAATCAGTCTAACCAATCTAACTACAAGTGGTAGGTGAGAAAAGGTTCCTTCCCACATGTAGCCATGCATAAATGGTGCTAACTGAACTGAAAGTCAACTAACTGAATGTAACTAAAGAGTAACTAACCTTAACTAGTTACCAACTCCAACTAACTGAAGGAGGTTGGTGTTGGGACTCCCAGTGGTTCCTAAAATGTAGGGATTAGTCTAGGAGGCACCTAAACTAATGCATGCAAGTGCATGGAGTCTCAATTAGACTCTGTCAGTGTTCTCCACACTCTATTGAATGGTACATATGTCTCCATTAGGCCAAGTGGACCCAATAATTAATAAAAGACTCCTAAGTTAGGCTAAAATAATCTAATATATAGTTCGGTCAAGGGAGGATTATAAATCCTAACATATCTATGAAGGTGCGCATATACTTAAGTTTCTATATATGCACATACATGAAAGCACATATATATGGAATCGTTCGTATATGCATGCTTCCATTTATGCACATATACGAAAGCTTTTGTATATGCAAGCTTCTGTGTATGTGCAGATACAGATGCTTTTGTATATGTGTGCTTCCATATATGCACATATACTGAAGCTTTAGTATATTCACACCTCTGTATATGCGCATATATGGAAGCACACATATATGAAAGCTTTCGTATATGCACATATACATAGGCGATCATATACAAAAGTTACATAAATGTTCGTATATGCATGATATAAGGAAGATTTCGTATATGCTCATATACAAAAGCTTCTATATATGCACATATTTATGAAAGCTTCAATATATGAATGCTTCCATATAAGGAAGCTTCTATATATGCACGATTCTTATATATATGCGCATATATGGAAACTTCCGTATATGTGCGCCTCTGTATATAAGCATATACAGAAGCTTTTGTATATGCACTCTTATGTATATGTGCATATATGGAAACACACATATTTGAAAGTTTCTATGATATGCGCATATAAAAAGGTGCACATATACAAAATCTTATGTATATGACATGGAAGCACACATATATGAATGCTTTCGTATATGTGTGGTTCCATATATGCACATATATGGAAGCTTCTGTATATGCACATATACAGAGGCACACATTACGGAAGCTTATGTATATGTGCATATACAAAGGAACATATATATAGAAGCTTCTATATATGCATGCTTCTGTATGTGCATATATATGGAAGCACACATATATAGACGCTTTTGTATATGTGCGCTTGTGTGTATTTCCTTAGTTTAACGTTATGATAAAATTTGGATCAGTCAGAGCCACTATTATACTAAAATAGAATTTTTAAAGCATTCTTTGTTTCACATATTTCTATTACATTCTAATAAAATATAATTTGTGTAGCCTACTCCTAAGATAAATGAAAAATATAAAATAATTTTTCATTTCATAAAATTTGAATATCTAAGTTATGCTTGTAGAATACTTGGATTGTGTAGGGTTGTAGGTAGATTAACAAATCAATTTGATAAATAACACTTGAACTATCTCTTCTCCATCTAACAATTTCATATGTAAATGGTTCTTTTCTCATGGGCTTCAATTAAATCTCCTTACATTTTTTGTCTCGATTGAGAAGCAGAAGTGGTCATATCCATGTATAACCTGATATATATATGGGTATAGTGTATATATATATATATATATATATATACACTAGTGTATATACATGTATATATATCAGTATATACACCGGTGTATATACCAATATATATATATATTGGTCTATACACTAGTATATATACTTGTATATATACTGATATATATGTTAGATTTTTAACATTTCAGCTATATGATCTTAGGATCTTATCTGAGAGAATAACAAGCACAACAATCAATCACAAGAGAAAATGAATACAAATATTTTCATCCAGGAAACCATAAAGGAGAAAACCCTACAACTTCCTCAGAGATAGAATCAACACCAAAAGTAAAACCCAAAGATAGTAAGATGGTCTCCTGACAGCAGCAGTCTCTCTCTCTCTCTCGCTTATCCCAGCTTCTTCTTTCTCTCTCATTTATGCACTACAACTGAGTATGAGTGAATGTGTGTTAAATAGAGAGCCCCCCTCTCTATTTATACTAATTCCCAACTTAACAATAACTCACTAGGGCCGAATTCTCTAGGAGAGTCTAATAACCCTAGGGCCCCACAACTGTGGGGACTTTAACCCTTGATAAATAAGGAGGGTTACACTCTATGACTTTACATGACTTTTTTACATTATTGAATATCCCGATAGGAACATAGGGACATGACATGACTCAATTACATTACAGATACTTCCTGGAATAAACATTGGGGTACAATACATAAGATATACAAGTGAATACATTCCAAAGTTACAAATACATCAACACTCCCTCTTAACTAGGAAGGTATTCTCTCGACACAATTTATCAATGCAAGTCTTCTTCTCTGTATCATCTAGATCATCTTAAAGTCATCTTCATCTTCAATTCATCTTCATCTTCAATTATGGATCATCACTAGGTCATCATCACTAGTGCTATCTCAATTCTACTCGTCATAGGAAGTTCTACAGAGCTAGCCCTTTTTCATGCTAGTTGTAGGCCTAGCCTCTAGGTAGGCATTCATCTTCTTCAGCACTTATATCTAACCCAGTCAAAAATGCCCACCCAACACTTACATCTGACCATGGTATGAACACATCAACCATGTCAGAAAGGCATGCCCAGCACTCACATCTGACCATGGGATGAACACATCAACCATGTCAGAAAGGATCAGCACTCACATTAGACCATGGGATGAACACATCAACCATTTCAGAAAGTCCCAACACTTATATCTTACCATGGTATGAACACATCAACCATATCAGAAGGGCTCGACACTTATATTTGACCATGTGATGAACACATCAACCATGTCAAAAGGGCTCAACACTTATATCTAACCATGTGAGATGAACAAATCACATAGTCACATTAGAATGGCTCTGCACTTATATCTGGTCATGTCAGATGAACACATCCCACAGTCACATCAGAATGGCTTTGCACTTATATCTAATCATGTGAGATGAAAACATCCCACAGTCACATCAAAATGGCTCTACACTTATATCTGATCATGTGAGATGAACACATCCCACAATCACATCAGAATGGCTATGCACTTATATCTAATCATGTGAGATGAACACATCCCATAGTCACATGAGAATGGCTTTGCACTTATATCTGATCATGGGATGAACACATCAACCATGTCAGAAAGGCTCACGGACTCATCTCTTCCCTTTGGAGGGAACCTCGATCTGGAGAACACCAAGCTTCTCCCTGAAGTACTCAAACTTCACTCTAGCTAATGGTTTGGTTAACACGTCAGCTATCTACTCATTTGTCGCAACATACTGGAGCTTCACTATTCCTCTCTGCACCATATCCCCGATATAGTGATATTTGATCTCGATATGCTTCCACTTGTCATGGAACATTGGTTTCTCTGACAACTTCACACAACTCTGATTGTCGCAATATATGCAAGTAGCATCCAACTGGAGATGAAACACATTAGATAGTATATTCCTATGCCATACTGCCTCATAGCAAGTGGAAAACGCTGCAACATACTCTGCGTCGACTGTACTGAGTGCCATACAGGATTGCTTCCTACTAAACCATAAGATCATAGCTGATCCCATACTGAAGCAGCACCCTGAAGTACTCTTTCTATCAATGGCACTACCTTCCCAATCTGAATCCACATAACCTTAAAGGTTAATCTTTTGATTTTCCTCATACTTGAGCCCATAATCAACTGTACCCTTCAGGTACCTCAGAATATGCTTTGCAACAATCAAGTGAACATGTATTGGATATGTATGGAACTAGCTCAAGGTGTTCATGGAAAAGCAAATATCTAGTCTCGTATTTGTCAGGTACATCAAGGACCCAATCATCTGACAATACATCATAGCATCAACCACTTTTGATCAAGCATCACTCAATAGCTTCAGGTTCGATGCCATAGGTGTGGTCATGGATTTGTAGTCCATCATCCTGAACATCTTCAAGATCTCTACTACATACTTCCCTTGTCCTAGGGAATTTCCATCTGCATTCTTCCACACCCCCATGCCTATAAAGTAATGCATCATACCCAAGTCCTTCAGTTCAAACTCAGCAGCAAGCTTCTTGTTCCTATCAACAATCAACCCATTCTCACCTATCAAAAATAGATCATCTACATATGGTAGTAGTATCACTTGGTTCCCTTCTTCAACCTTGTAGTAAAGGTTGGAATCCTCTTTACTCTTGGTAAAGCCCAAAATGGATAGGAAGCTATCAATTCTACCATAGCATGTCCTGGGTTCCTATTTCAAAATGTACATGGCTTTCTTTAACTTACACACATGAGTATCCCTGTCATGTGTCTCAAAACCGAGTGGCAACTCCACATACACTTCCTCTTCTACTACACCATTCAAGAAAGTAGTATTGACATCCATCTGGTGTATCTTCCATTTCATTACTATAGCCAGAGAAAGTACTAATCTAATAGAAGTGTATCTGGCTACATGTGCATAAGTTTCTTCATAATCTATTCCTTCTTTCTGGGAGAAGCCATGAGCCACAAATCTTGCTTTATATTTCTCTATGCTACCATCTGTAGCATGCTTGATCTTGTAGATCCACTTGGAAGTTACAACAAACTTCCCTTCTAGTCTTGGAATAACATCCCAAACATCATTCTTCATGATCGATTGATACTCCTCGACCATAGAATCCTTCCATTCCTTCTCTTCTGCCACTTCTTAATAGTTGGAAGGTTCTTTATCAATTAAGTCACATAATAGGGCTACATAACTGAGAAGGACCTGGTTCTTTTCCTCTCTCTGTGTATCTCTTCTGGAGCCTTGTATCATTCTGCACCTTGGATAGCCTGTAACGTCCCCGACCCTCCGACGGAGGAAGAGGACACTACTATACATCAAATCATCCGGGGATCTAGCCCCATGAACATGAACATACATATATGTAATGCTAAAGCATGATACTTAAAACATAAACATATTATGAGGCATAATCATTCATATACACAATGGAAGAAAAACATATCAATCAATAGTCATGCATATACAGATCAGTATTTAACATGTATATCATCATTCATCAATGGTAAACATAATTGCAGACACAAAATAGGCAAGAATACTTATCTTAATAATAACTTGTTCTGTAACTAGATACGTCACTGCAAGGTTCCACCCAACCATAGGCCTGCGTGCTCCTTAATCTCTCAGCAACGTTGCCACCCCTGAGCCAGGCATGATTCCCCAAGGAATAAGGAACTAACAGGATTACACATAGCCAAGGATAACACCACCACAAAGATACACAGTTCAGCCAAGCCAACATAGTTGGGTTTATCAGGCAAACAACAGATCGACCAAGCCAACAAAGTTAGGTTTATCAGGCCATCCAAGAGTTGGGAAACACTAAATGCTAAGCTGGTAAGCTCATTGAAGAGCTACGGACACCTACACCAAAACTAGTCTGACTTCTAGGACACCCACACTAGGACACCCACACACACCCAACACAAGGAAATCGGTCCTTTCTCTGCAACACAGTCCCTCAAACCCTGATCCCCCTTCCCGTGCTATTCAGTGGTTGTGGAGAAGAAAGCCAGCCCACTAGCTCTATCTGTGTGGTTTCCAAACACACCAAGTTTGTCAAGCACGTCAGGCCTTCATCACCACTCCAATGCAATCCGAAGACCAACCACTACGTTCATGTAGAAAACCAACAACCAGAGCTTTGACGAGGAAAAACAACCCCTGAATCATTCTTGGCCCTATTGTGGCCAAAATGATTCCACAGCGATCTATAGTAGCCAATTTACAAGGAAAATGCAGCCAACAAAAGTGGGAAACAACAGCCAACGAATGATGAAGATAACCACAGTCCACAATCAATAACGAATGTCTGGACAACTACAATAGGAATGCAAGCAGGGAAAACTGCCCTTAACATAAACAGGAATAAAACATACCACCAAGGAAACCATGAGAAAACCATTCCCCCCAGTGAAAACCACGGCAATCCTTCACAGTCCGGCAATGGTGAAGGCAAAAATCTAGACTTCTGTGTGAACATTAGGAAGAACGTCTCTTTGATTAGCAAGGCGGTGTGTGAGAGGAATGGTGAACCCCCAAACAAGAAATTGCACCCCTTCTTAACTCAGCTTTGTGTGAGGGAGATGAACCACCCCCCTATGCATCCCCGCATGAGAGTGAACCCAACGGCCAAGAGATTGGTGTAGTGATGGTTCCCTTACCCATGTGAAGGTGGAGAGACGGTTGTCAGAGTGAGCGTGTGAAAAATACTGACAGTCCTGCCACCCTCCACTTCCAGCAATAACTGCCTCAACAACTCAACAGAACATTAAAGTGGTGGTTGGAAGCGACAAGGGAAGGTGAGCAAAAAAAACAGGGTGATGACACATGGATTTCCCCCCTCATGGGCTCAAGGTTTAGCATCCACCCTCCTTATCAGTAGGAATCATGCCCCTTATCAATTTAGTTGTAGTGAACATAGCTGGTTGGGTTATTTAATTAAAAATGCATAGTTACATGATGCCACAATTTAATATATGTCGTATGTCCTGATATACCATCGGTGACCATTCCAAACTGAATCATAACATAACTAAATCAATGGTGGGGCCTTTTCCCTTAGCTCCCCACCATGATTATTTACAACACATGTATCATGTATATTAATGCAAATGGGGTCAAAACTGGGGATGTTACATTCCCCTCCCCCTTCAATAGCACTGTCCTCAGTGCTTTACAAAATTTGAACAAAATTCTACAATGATACAGCCTCAATGTTCCACAGGATTGAACAAACATGTATGTTCCAATAGCATGGCATCCTCCAGCTCCCATTTAGCCTCTTCAGGTCCATAGTGCTCCCATTGCACCTTTACCTGCACTATGGCTCGGTTCCAGAGCATTGGGACCTTCCTGTCGAAGATGCGCATTGGCTCGATTTGGAACTCTCCCTCGGGTTCCACCTGAATCACATCCCAATTTATCACATGGTTAGGATCATGTACATATTTCTTAAGCAAAGAAACATGAAAAACATTATGAGCTCTAGTATTAGCAGGTAATGCAAGTCTATATGCAATAGGCCTTATTCTTTCAAGCACTTCAAACGGCCCACAATATTTAGGTGACAACTTGGTACAACAACCAAACCTCAAGGAACTTTTCTTTGCTTTCACTCTGAGGTAAACATGATCCCCAACACTGAATTCTATGTTCATCATATGCTTATCTGCATAGATTTTCTGTCTATCCTATGTTGCTTTCAGATTCTGCCTAATATTTACAACCTCTTGCTCCATTTCCTTGAGCAACTCTGGTCCAAGCACAACTTTGTTCACTGGGTTATCCCAAGTCACTGGTGTCCTACACCATCTTCCATACAAAGATTTTTACGGACTCATCCCCAAGGATTCCTGCTGTCCATTGTTGTAAGCAAACTCTACCAAGTGTAAGTAATCTTCCCGCTTGGTTGGTTTCTCCATCACATACATGCGAAGCATATCTTCAAGCACCTGATTAAATCTTTATGTCTGCCCATCTGTCTGAGGATGGTATGAAGTGCTGAAGTTTAGCTTTGTACCCAAATCCACAAACAATCCCTTCCAGAAATTGGAAGTGAACTTGACATCTTTGTTAGAAACTATTGCTTTCAGAAATCTAAGCAATTTGAAAATATCCTTCATGAAGATCTTTGCAATGTCGTCAGTCTTGTGCGTAGACTTCACTAGTATGAAATGTGCTTCTTTTGTCAACTTGTCTACCACAACCATGATGGAATCATGTTATCTCCAAGTCATCGAAAATCCTATAATAAAATCCATGGAAATAACTTCCCATTTCCATTCTGGGACTAGCAAAGGCTGCAACAATCCTGCTAGATGTTGATGCTCAACCTTTACTTGTTGAAATTTCATGCACCTTGAAATGTATTCAGCCATGTCCTTTTTCATACTTTGACAAAAGTACTACTTTCTAGCTGTAGCAATTGTCTTCTGGTATCCTGGGTGACTAGAATATGGAGCTTGATGGATTTCATCCATAACAACTCTCCTCAAATATGCCACATTCGAAATATAAATTCTTCCTTTATAAGTGATAAGTCCATATTCTTCCAATTTATATCCCTCATACTTCTTCCAAGACTTTGCTGCTGTAATTTGTCTTTTACCTGATCATACAATTCATCTCCGGCAACATGATTAACAATCTGCTGCCTCAAATCTGATTGGAAAATACTAAGAGATGCCACATGCATTTCATGTACCTTCCTGCTGAGTGCATCAGCTACCTTGTTTTCTTTTCCTTTTATGTGCTTGATTTCAAAATCAAACTCACATAAAAATTCTAGCCATCTTGCTTGCCTAGCATTCAGAGTAGGATGATCAAACAAATACTTTAGACCATAGTGGTCTGTCCTGAGCTCAAATCTTCTACCCATCAAGTAATGCCTCCACATCGTGAGAGCATGTACTATGGCTACAAGCTCTAAATCATGAGTGGCCTAGTCATTCTCATGATCCTTTAGCTTTCTTGATTCATAGCATATCATGTGGTTGTCCTGCATAAGGACTCCTCCAAGCCCTTTCCCGCATGCATCGGTACATACCACAAAATCCTTCTCGGTATCTGCAACATTCAATACTCGTGCACTGGTGAAAAGATTCTTCAACCGCTGGAAGCTTTCTTCACACTTTGAATTCCATTCAAACTTTCTCCCCTTCTTTTGCAAAGAATTGATGGCATGTGAAACCCTAGAAAATCCCTCAATGAATCTCATGTATTATCCTATAAGTCCCATAAAAGATCTTACATTCGTCACATTTTTTGGAGTAGGCCAATTCATAATGGCTTCAATCTTTTCAGGGTCCATAGATATACCCTCTTCTGAGATAATGTGACCCAAGTACTGAATTATATCCCTGTAGAATTCACACTTGCTCAGTTTTGCATACAGCTAATGTTCTCTAAGCACTTGCAATATAAATCTCAAATTCTCTTCATGTTCTGACTCATTCTTAGAATAAACAAGAATGCCATCAAGGAAAACAAGAACAAACTTGTCCAAATACTTGCTGAAGACACTGTTCATAAGGAACATAAATGTAGTTGGTGCATCTGTGAGGCCAAATGGTACCACTACAAAATCATAATGCCCATACCTCATCCTGAAGGTTGTCTTATGAATGTCTTCATCCTTGATTCTCACCTGATGGTAACCAAACCTCAAGTCAATCTTGGAAAATACCTTTGCTCCTCTCATTTGATCAAATAGGTCATCAATCCTAGGAAAAGGCTATTTATTCTTCACAGTAACCTTGTTCAACTACCTGTAATCAATACATAACCTGATTTTACCATATTTCTTCTTCACAAACAGAACTGGTGCTCCCCAAGGAGACACACTTGGCCGGATATACTTCTTTTCCAACAAATCTTGCAATTGCATCTTCAACTCTAGCATCTCTGATGTACTCATCATGTAGGGTGTCTTGGACACTGGTGCTGCTCCTGGCACTAGTTCATTGGTGAAATCAATGTCCCTCTTTGGAGGAAGCCCTGGAAGCTCATCAGGAAACACATCCTTGAATTCCTGTAACACTTGATAGTCCTCCAACCTGGGAGTTTCATCTCTTGTTGGTTCCAGGATATGAGCTGCATACAACTGGAAACCTTTCCTACATAACTTTTTCAACTGCATTGCTGACACCTGCCTTACTAAAATTACCTTCAGAATACCTTTCATAATTACTGGGTTTCCTTCTTCATCTGTGCATTCAAAATTCTTATTGTAACAATCAAGCTTCACTCAGTGAGCTTCTAACCAATCCATTCCAATGAGAACGTCATAGGAACCAAGCGATAGAACATTTAGATCTACACAAGTGCTCAATCCATTCATGACCAACAAACATTTCTCTACCACTTCACTAACCTTTCTCTTAGTTCTAGTGGCTAGCTGAACTAACCAAGATTTCCTATGCTTTACCTTCTTAAAAGCACAAATCTCCACTACTCTAGGAGTGATGTAATTGTGAGTGGAACTAGGGTCAATCAAAATAGAAACAGATTGTTCAACAATCTTACCTGCAACTTCAACCACAGTTGACAGATGATCTGCATGGTGGTCCTCCAGCACTGCATAAATTCTAGGGACTGCCCTTGCTACTTGACCCACTATTTCTGCTTCCTGCATGTTGTAAGTTGGCCTTTCACTTTCATTCTCAAGTGGACAATATCTGCACAAGTGAGGTCCTTCACATTTCCAACATTTGAGTGGACCTTTATTCTGATGTGGCTCTTTAGACTTTCCACCTATCACTCCAACTGGATTACTCGCGGCTTGGGATGGTTGCTTCTGCCGATTCCTGAATCTAGAAGGTTTGAAACCTTTCCTTATTTGGTCAAACTTCTCATTCTTCTTGTCCTTCCATGCCTTATGGTAATCAGGTTTACCTTTTCTTTGTTCATAGCAATACTTATCCTTCTGTATTGCTTCTTCAAGAGTTCTTGGCTCATAGAACTCAATTCTATCTTTGTAAGCTTGAGGCAATCCACTTAGAAACTATTGGATCTTCACTTTTTCATCTCTAATATACCGAACATACCTCAACAATTCCAACAAATTATTTGCATATTCATCAATGGTATGTTGTCCCAGTCTCAGCTCATGGAACTCCTTAATCTTGTCATCATAATACCTGTCAGAGAGGTATTTTTGCCTGAAATACTTCTTGAACTGTTTCCACTTTAGTTTTGTTTCACTGATCTTCTTTACTTGCTTGAAGTGTTCCCACCAAATGGATGCTCTTCCATTTATATTGAATATGGCAACTCTTAACTTCATGTTTCCTGAATAATCCTGCACTTGAAAGTACTTTATCCCAAGAAGCCAAGCTTCAGCTTCTTGTCCCATCTTTATCTCACCATCAAATGTAGGAGGTTTAGCTTTCCTAAATTCATCTCAAGAGAAATCCCTATGGTGCCTTCTTCTTTTATTTTTATGAGAAAATGAACTTGTATCTCTGCTGGATTCTTCAGAATCAGATGATCCACTAGAAGTTCTTCTCCTTCTCCTAGTGCTGCTCTTACTGCCTTTTGATCTTGATGTACCTCATCTAGAATCTATCTTTTTCTGCAAGTCTGTCAAACTATCCAATATTGTAGCATTCAACTGATGCTGCTCTTCCTGGGATTTAACCAAGCTTCTCATGGTGGATACAACTTCGGACAGTGTCCCCTGGAATCTCCTTCCATTAGACTCTATGTCATCATTTACATTACAGACATTTTCTCCCATGGCATCTTCTGCACGCTTGTATGAATCCCGAGCATCATACTCATCATGGGTTCTCATGACTGAACCACCTCTTACTTTACCACACTGTTCTTTCTGGAGTACTGCTTTTGGAAGTTGTCTGTAATTCTGCAAATGTGTTAGTAGCAAATTGTTAGATGCATGTCATTAATATGAATCAAAACTACTTACCTTCCTCTTTTGGAAATTCATAAACCACAATTTTTCTTAAAACACAAAATTTTTCTCTCTTTCTGTTCATCCTTGTGACCACGAACAGTCTGCTGAAATATGCTAAGAACCTACTGAAATACAGTTGAAAATTGCTTGAAAAATCACTGAGAAATTCTCTCAAAAACCCCAACTTCCTTTGGCCCAATCGGACCTCCTCCCAACTATCTTTCCAATACTTCAGTGGTCAAAACACCTAATTCAGGGACGGTCTATTTTCTTATTCCTTTCTGGAATTTCGACGGCTAGAACATCTAAATTTCTCTGCTATATCAGTGGGTCGCTTGTCTATTTCCTTTCGCCGTATCGGGCCTGCAGTGGTCTATCATTACGCAATGGCGGCGAACAATCCCGTTATAATTTCCATGGACCAAAGCTTTGTCAGTGGTCGGAGCGACACCCTACTGTGGCATCAGACACTTAGTCCTCTAGGTATCCGCAACGGTGGTTCCACAAGTCCTAACTCTTTCGATCGTTGGATCTATTGTTTCATTAGGCGGTTGGTATCGATGAGTTAAACCTTAATACTTCTGTAGTGTCAGCACTCTTGATCACTATTGCCCCCATAATTATACATAGGAACTCGAAGCCATTATTCGCTAAACACCTCAACATCGGTGAGTGGAAGGCTATTGCATCGGTGGAATAGTTCACTCAGTAGCTGCAACAGAAGATGTCTGAACAACTAAATCCTTCCAATGATGTTCATCAGCAGTCCAATCTCCTATCATTTTCCAATGTTTTCTTCACTTACGCAAATTTTCACAATTTTTCCTTCTTGTCTTCCACCGCGTCGGCTGTCGGAGCAACTATCCATTGGGCGGATAGTCCATTACATAGCCACAACTGTGGACACATCATCAGTTAATTCTTTCCATTTTTCATCGGTGATAAATACCACTAACGTCCACCGATCACCGATCATTTTCTTTCCTTAGAAAATTTTTGAAAACTTTCACTCCGCCGTCGTCGTCGACGGTTCAACCAACTAATTTTTGGCGATCCTTCACCTTCTCATGCCGTCATATTGGGTCAACCATCTCATATCCAATGCCGATCAAATCAACTATTCATTTCCAATCAGTGAGCTGAAACACATCAATCATCGGCAGTCAAAACTTGTATGCGTCGAAGGGTTAGTGCACTAGGCTTCCGCAACGGCGAGCGCACGAACCACTAATGTCTTCCGATGGCCGATTATTTCGTTACTTAGAGAATTTTTCAAAAATTTTCCATTGTGTCAGTTGCCAGAATTTATTTCCTCCATGACATCAACAGTCGGAGGCTCTATCCATCGAAAGGATAGTCCTCTAGCCGTCTGCAACGGTGGCGCTCAATTAGCTAAGCATCAGCGATCCATCTGTCTAAGCTTTTCGATGTGTCAATGGCCAAACACTTAGAAATTTTTCTAAAACCAACGCTGTTTTTGTGAAAGTTCTCTGATCTTTACTGGGAAAAAGGTAACATTCCTCTGCTATCTGGTCTTTCATGGCCCATTCAGGTCCATGCTGCAACTAGAGCTCTCATACCACACTGTAACATCCCTGACCCTCCGATCGACGAATAAGACTCTACTATACATCAAATCATTCAGGGATCTATCCCCATGAACATGAACATACATATATGTAATGTTGAAGCATGATACTCAAAAAATAAACATATTACAAGGAATAGTCATTCATATACACAATGGAAGAAAAACATATCAATCAATACTCATGCATATACAGATCAGCATTTAACATGTATATCATCATTCATCAATGGTAAACATAATTGCAGACACAAATTAGGCAAGAATACTTATCTTAGTAAGAACTTGTTCTGCAACCAGCTACATCACTGCAACGTTTCACCCAACCATAGGCCCATGTGCTCCTTAATCTCTCAGCAACACCGCCACCCCCAAGCCGGGCATGATTCCCCAAGGAATAAGAAACTAAAATACTTACACATAGCCAAGGATAACACCACCACAACAGTACATAGTTCATCCAAGCCAACACAGTTGGTTTTATCAGGCAAACAACAGATCGACCAAGCCAACAAAGTTGGGTTTATCAGGCCATCCAGTAGTTGGGAAAGGATAAATGCTAAGCTGGTGAGATCATTGAAGAGCTAAGGACACCTACACCAAAACTAGTCTGACTTCTAGGACACCCACACACACCTAACACAAGGAAATCGGTCCTTTCTCTGCAACACAGTGCCTCAGACCCTGATCCCCCTTCCAATGCTATTTAGGGGTTGTGGAGAAGAAAGGCATCCCACTAGCTTTGTCTGTGTGGTTCCCAAACACACAGGTTTTGTCAAGCACATCAGGCCTTCATCACCACTCCAATTCAGTCTGAATACCAACCACTATGTTCATGCAGCAAACCAGCAACCTGATCTTTGATGAGGGAAAACAACCCTTGAATCGTTCTTGGCCCTATCGTGGCCAAAACGATTCCACAATGATCTACAATAGCCAATTTACAAGGAAAATGCAACCAACAAAAGTGGGAAACAACAGCCAATGAACGATGAATATAACCACAGTCCACGATCAATAACGAATGTCTGGACAACTACAGTAGGAATGTGAGCAGGGGAAAAACCGCCCTTAACATAAATAGGAAGAAAGCATACCACCAAGGAAACCACGGGAAAAACATTCCCCCTAGTGAAAACCACGGCAATCCTTCATAGTCCGGAAATGATGGAGGTAAAAACCCAAAATTCTGCATGAATAGGAGGAATAACATCTCTCCGATTAGCAAGGTGGTGTGTGAGAGGAATGGCGAACCCCCAACCAAGAAATCGCACCCCTTCTTAACTTAGCTGTACTTGAGAAAGATGAACCGGCCCCCTGCACGTCCCCGTATGAGAGTGAACCCAATAGCCAAGAGAGTGGCATATTGATGGTTCCCTTACCCATGTGAAGGTGGAGAGACAGCTGGTGGAGGGAGCGTGTGGCAAGACTGACAGTCCTAGCACCCTCCACTTCTATCAATAACTGCCTCAACAACTCAGCAGAACATTAAAGTGGTGGTTGGATGAGACAAGGGAAGGTGAGCAAAACAAACAGGGTCATGACACATGGATTTCCCCCCCGATGGGCTCAAGGTTTAGAATCCCCCCTCCTTATCCTTAGGAATCATTCCCCTTCCCAATTTAGTTGCAGTGAACATAGTTGGTTTGGTTATTTAATTAAAAATGCATAGTTACATGATGCCACAGTTCAATATATGTTGTATTTCCCGATATACCATCGGTGACCATTCCAATCCGAATCATAACATAACTAAATCGATGGTGGGACCTTTTCCCTTAGCTCCTCACCATGATTATTTATAACACATGTATCATGTATATTAATGCAAACAAGGTCAAAACCAGGGATGTTACATAGCCTCTCGTACCCATGCAGATTTCCTCTTGTGAGGATTATTCTCTTGAGGTGGATCTATCGGTTCTTCAGGTTCTTCCATTTCTTGATCTTCTTCTAGAGTTGCTTAATTCATAGTTTTATTACGGATTCTGGGTACTTATGATTATTCAGATTCTTCAACAGGTCTTTTTTTGGATTTGATGTAAGCTGAGTCTTTGTCAAATGTTACATCTCTGCTGATGTCAATATTCTTGAATCCTAGGAAGTATATTTTGTAAGCCTTGGAGCTCTCAGAGTATCCCACAAATATACCCTTCTTTCCTGAAGGATCTAACTTTGGCCTCTTTTCTTTTGGAATGTGTATGTATACTGGACAACCAAATAATCTGAGATGACTGACTTCTGGTTTCTTGCTAAAAAATACTTCTTCAAGTGTCTTGTTCTCGAGTACTCTATGTGGAGTACGGTTCTGTACATACACAGTTGTTCTGGAAGCTTCTTCCCATAGATGCATAGGAAGGTCTTGGTCATGAAGCATTTCCCTTGCTTCTTCCATGATTATCTTGTTCTTTCTTTCTGCAACCCCATTCTATTGTGGATTATATGGAGCAGTTAACTCCCTCTTAATCCCTGAATCTCTGCATAATTATTTGAATTCATTTGATGTGAATTCTTCGCCATTGTTTATCGAAAGATATTGATCTTCTTCTATGTGTGGTTCTCGATCAAGGCTTTGAATTCTTTGAATTCTTTGAATTTGTTGAATACCTCATCCTTTTTCTTCATGAAGTATATCCATGTCATCCTATAAAAATCATCAATGAAATAAACATACTATACATACCCACTTAGAGAACTGGATGACATTGGACCACATACATCGGAGTGGATGATTTCCAAGTTTCCTTTTGCCTTGCTCTCACTACTTGGAAATCTCTTCTTTGTGTTCTTTCCTTTCGCACATCCTTTGCATACACCTTCATGTTTTTCCTGCATTTCTGGAATACCGTAAACAAATTTTCTTGCAAGTGGTAGTGCCCTTTAGTGCACATGTGCAAGCCTTCTATGCCATAGTTCATTTGGTTCTATTGAGCCATGAACCAAAGCTTGTTCTGGTTGGCCCTTCAATTTGTATAGTCCTCCCTCTTGTTCTCCAATTACTACTACATCGTCAATAGTCTTTCCTTTTTTCCACATGAGGACTTGGGCATCTATAAATGTAACCCTCATGCCTTTTGCATCCAATGTAGAGATGGAGAGAAGCTTCTTCTTTAGTCCTAGTACAAATAGGACATCCTTCATTTTCATAGAATTTCCAGAGTCTAATTTGTAGGAGGATTCTCCACTACCTTTTATTGGATACTGGTACTCAACCCCAATTTTCACCTTGTGGGGTGATTCATGTTCTGGTAGTTTCACAAATGACTCTTTGAATCCTGTCATGTGTTTGGAAGCCCCACTGTCTATAATCCAATCATTGCTTCCATGTGTGATGTTTCCCATGAGAGCAAAAATTAAAACATATTCTTCATCACTTCAAGAATCATCATTGTCTTGTTTGATTCTCTTCTTGGAAGGCTCATCATCTTCTGCAACATGAGCATGATGTCTTTTATTGTTTCCCTTCTTCTTGTGAGAGCCATATTTTTCCTAGGACAATCTCTAGCATAGTGTCCTCTTTCATCACATGTAAAGCATATGAATTTAGGTAGCTTCTTGTTAGGTCTTTTAGGATGAGAGTGATTACCTTGGTGATGGTCTGTTTTTCTCTTCTTGGATTGTACTGTGAGAGCTTGATCTTCATTTCCCATCTTTTCTTATTGAGCTACTATTTGATATTCTTCTTGTGAGCATTCTTCCCACAGTCTTCTAAACTTGACTAGCTTCTTTCTGACACAAATCCCTTGAATGAAAGAGTCCAATGCCCTAGGGAGACCATTCAAGGTGGTCATCACAATTTCTGCATTCTTCACTTCTTCATATACCACTTCAATCTGTTCCTTTATCTGAGAGATCCTTGTAAAGTAAGACTAGATGGTCTCCGCATTCTGGATCTATACATTCTTCAATTGCTTTCTCAGAGTCATCTTCTGGTTTATGTTCTTCCCTTCAAACAGCTTGGTCAGGGAATCAAACATCTCTTTAGATGTCTTTAGAGAGGACACATATGGTATGAGGTGATCCTTTATTGAATCAGCAATAATCCTCTTAGCCATGACCAATTTCTTCTTGTGTAAGGCCTTAGCCTCATCTCCCTCTGGAACTAGAACCTCTTCATTGATCTAAGAGTCCAACTCATTTTCATCCAGGACTAGGGAGTTCCTATACTTCCAAGATCAAAAGTTATCATCTCCCTCAAGCTTTTCATCAATATTGGTATGATGAGACATCTTAATAGAGAACCTCAAATGGATATGCAAAATATTTAGATCTTACCAAGTTAAGATGTTGGAACTGGATCTGGAGCTGAATTTCTGCAGAATTGGTTTTCTGGTTCAGGAGCAGATTAGGGTTTGACTTTCCCGAAGTTCTACCCAACCAAAAACTTTGATATTTATCTCTAAAATTTGATTTTGGGGAGGAGATCAATCCAAGCCTGGGATTACTCAAAAATTCCAGTTCTGTGGAAAGCCCTAATTTCCCGCAGTAGTGTCGGGCAAAAACTGAAAATGATCAGAATCAGATTCTACTTCGACAGAAAGATGCGCCCTAGGGAGGAGAGTCAACCCAACCTCCTTTTGCTGAAAATCTGTGGAGAGAGATCCAAAAAGTAGGAAGCCCTAGCTTGAGCAGCTGCATAGTGTCTTCTTCTCAGGTTAGCTCTGATACCCCGTTTTTCATTCGACACAGTGCATTTGCATTGATTGTTAGGTGTACATTTTACTTCTTGTTGCATCATAACACCATTAGTTGCACGATCATTTTCCATTTTAAGTAATAATCCAATTAAAACCAACACATAATAAAATGAATTACACTCTTTTCTTTTATAGGGTGCACCAACAAGATTAGGTTTTAGGGTCTTGGAATAGTTCATTGTGAGTAAATTCTCCAAGACCACTAAATGAAACATGTATGTGTCTGTCTAGGTGAGAGTGTGAAATTCCTTGGTATAATTAGTGTTTCTCAGGATCCTCCTCTTACAAGGGAGTTAAGCACGAGGCAGTGTGAGTGGTTAATTATTGGGATGACCCCTCGTCATAACTGAGTAGCACCGGAGATATTTCAAGGATTGTATTCGTATCTAGGGGCTCTTTCGAGAGTTTCAAGATTTGCTACCCTACCCATACGGTGAATTCTACCTGCAACTTTCCACCTGAGCATTGATTATATTGAGGTGACCTTAGTTTCCTTACCTAAGTTATCGAGGGGGTACTTCGCAGAGGTTATTCTGCAGGTGTCCTAGCCAGGTAGAAGTCGAACAGCACAGTCGCTATATGCGTTGAAGCTAAGGGCCACTATAATTGGTTATGAACCTCCTCTTGTTGTGTATGGGAGTCTCAAGCCTCTCCTAGGTGAGACATACCTGCTTCATTCGGGAGCTCACATATCCTACCCTTGTTTGCTTGTGATTTGGTTTTACATTGTATAGGTGTATGCTCTGTGCACGCTAGTTTGCCTAGGGTTTGCGTAATTAGATAGAGTCTCTTTTATTTTTTGATTCATTGTGGATTCGGGTGCGGCACTTCGTTGTTCTCATTGTTTAGCAGGTCTTTCGCCTTCCACATCTACTCCCCCTTTAGGAGAGAGAAATAGGCGGTCCGGGTGGACTACTTCTCACATTAATTCAAACACGATGGGAGGTCACAAGGATGAGATTCCTAAGATGTCTTCTCCCCCTCAAGAGGTTGGGGATGTAGATTCTAATCCTATATATGATCCTTCACCAGAAATACCTTCACATTCTGGTTATGATCCCTCATTCACAGGTCACCGGTATTGGTTACTAGGTGACGAGACTCATCATGAACCCACAAGCACTAGTTATATTCATTATGGAATGCCTGATATCCCTACACATGATCTGGCACATCATGCCGAGTCAGAAATTGAACCTAGCATTACACCTGGGGGAACCCCTATTCCTTTCCATGTGGAGAGATTTGGGAGCACTAGTCACATTACACCTTCCATCCCAGTGGTGGAAGCTACCTCACATGTCCGTCCTAGTCCTAGTGTTAGTAGTCATATGCAGACACCAGAACCGAGATGAGTGACCATAGGGAATACCACTTACATCCCTTCACATGTCCCTTCATCCTCAAATCCTACTCCTTCGAAAACATTTTTGACAACCCTTCCTCCCCCTCATTCACGTGGTCCTTTGGGCCAGAATATTGCTACTAGCCATGTTCATACTATGACTACTCGCATGGTAGTATCTCAGATTCAAGTACCTCCTGTTGTCTCGGGAGGTCATATTCCTATTTCTGGATTGTCTCACAGTCCATTGCAAGGAGTTCCCCATATCCCTAATTATGGAGCTTCTCATGGGACATCCCATGGGACACCTTATGGAGCTTCTCATGGACAATCTTATGGACCGCAATATAGATAGAACTATCAACCCTATGGGTACTGGTATCAACAACCTGCTTACTCCTCTAATTATGGATTTGTAGCACCACATAGTCAAGGTACGCCACATCATAATGCTTCCATGAAGCCCTACACGGCTCAAACGAGAGGAGGATATTATGGCCAAGGCCATGGTATTTATAGTAGTCAGCATTATATGAACCAAAACTATCAGGAAGCGTGGCATAGACCGGCTCAACCTAGGCTCCCTTCCCTCACAACGTTAAACTTACCTGACTTATCAAGACTCATGAACAATCAGGTATCTCATGACCCAGCTTGGCCAGCTGTCCCTAACAAGCTTCCCCCAAACATTCCCAAATGTGAGGGCAAAGCGGGAGAAGATCCTAGTGAACATGTCACTACTTTTTACCTTTGGTTCTCTTCCAATTCTTTACATGACAACTCAATCCGTTTAAGGCTATTTCAACGCACCCTCACCGGGCCTGCAGCGAAATGGTATATAGAGTTACCGAGGGGGGCATTCATTTTGTTCAATGACCTTGCTATGGATTTCCTCAATCACTTCCAGCTACCCGTGCGTTACAACATTGGTACAGAACTCTTGTCGACATTTCGGCAAGACAAAGCCACACATATCTCAGACCATATCCAAGAGTGTTGTAGATGGAAGAGGTTGATTAAAGCCTTCATACTACCGAAATTTCTCCATGAGTGGTTCCTCAAATCATTGTTACCTTACATTGCGAAGTATGTTTCTACATCCAGAGTCCAGAACGAGGAACAAGCAATCTTTAGGGCACAGGAGTTGGATTTTATTTATGCTCAATCTAGACTTTTGTATGAGATCATACCTAGTGCTTTGCGTTCTAGTTTCAATCCCAAGATCAAGATTGGACCACATGCCGATGGCATTGTGGGTTGTACCTGTACCAAACCTACAGATTTGGTTGTAAAACAAGTGAGTCAATTGTCTATTAATCAATCCGCTTCAGGACAAGCCACAGCTTCGTCTCAACCCACCCAAATGACGAGTGTATTTTCCGTGCAATCGTCAAACCAGAAGGGAACCAGCAGCCCAGAAGGAATAAGAATAAGGGTAAAAATAATCGTAAGTGTGGGAACAAGAATGAAAATGCCAATTTTAATGACAGAAACACCTGCAATGCTGGGGGGGACAAGCAGTCTAAACATAAGGTTAAGTTTCCTTGAAAATTGTGTAAGGAGGATCGTCTCACTCACTTGTGCCCTCATATGGAATATGCCTCGAGATTCATAGCACATGGCCCAACTGTGCTAACCAATGCTTTACCCCATAAATAAAATATGAACTTGAGGACCAATGATCCTCATTATGCATCAGGCGGAGATCAAAATCCGTCAGAAGCCAATACTGGTCATGGTTGCATCAACATGGTACATGCTATTAAGGTTGTGACTCGTGCGAAAGACTATGGTTCGTCGCAACCGAACCTTGGAAAAGAACCCGCTCCACCCGAGAGCCCTTTGCATATCAAAAACCCTATGGATAAACCTGAAACTGCACCTCAAATTCCTAAGGGAGTCCTAAAGTGTTCGGGGAACAATCCTAATGCCCGAGCCGCCCAGAACTATTCTGTTGTCGAGGATTTGGGCCAAACACCTTGTGCGATGTCCATGCTTAAAGTACTTCAGAGTTGTCCTCCACAAAGGAAAGCATTTCTTTCTGCTCTTGTGATTAATGATGATACCTCTTCTTCTGTCATCAAATTTGAAACCATGGGAATACAGCCTCGCTTGCCTTCCTACATGTCTCTTTTGATTCATGTAGAGTTTCTTAATATGACCATCAAATGCACTATGATTAACGAAGGCACTACTGCTTCCGTGATGTCTTTGTCATGCTGGAAGGGTTTGGATTCTCTTGAGTTGTCTCAATATGCTACCATGTTGACTTCCTTTGATGGTAGATCATTTCGGTAGCACAGGATTCTTCCTTCTCTTTAGGTCCAATTTGGAGGGAAGATCATCGCGATCGAGGTCGAGGTGGTTGATGCACTCCTTGACTACAATCTTTTATTGGGCTGGAATTGGATGTATAGTATGCAATCTGTACCCTCTTCTCTATTTCAAGTAGTATGCTTTCCATTTAATGGGAAGATTGTTATGATTGATCAAACATCATTCCTTAATCCGAGTGTCAATGCATCATCAGGAGATTCTATCTCGATTATCAATCATTCTCAGCTGGCAAATCAGAGTGTGGGTGTGGGTATGTATCCATCCCTTATGGGGACCTTTAGTTTTCTTGCACCCGTTCTTATGATTGGATCTAGTTTTGGTGGGGATTCGTCTTCATTGAAGTCGGTGTCTTTTCACACTAACCATATGGAAGATCCTTGGATTATTCCTTCACCGAGTCCTTTGAATGGACCTATCAAAACAGATGTGTCGTTGCCTGCAGCAATGATAGCATATCAAGTGAATATCGATTGTGTTGTAGATCCTAGTCCTTCTCCTTTGTAGACGAAGGAGGAGGACCCATATGTGTTTCCTGCATGGAAAATTGAGTCCTCTCATGCACATGATTGCATTGATGGTGTTTTTCCATCAGATGAAGCCATTATTGAGGCCATGTTGGGGATTGAGCCACCTTGGGAAGAATTGCATCATAGATCATATTTTCTTCCTGAGATTAACCGTATGAAGCATGAGGACTATAGGGATATTATTAGCGAGAAGATTAGTAGTTATGTGGTTCCATTGAGCACTCCTGGTCAGATGGCTGATGGGAACATGGCAAACCTATCACCTACCATTCCTATCAATATTATTCACGATCCTGGAAAAATTGAGAACGTCTACATTGGAGCGGATTGTTCCCATGATGAGATTAAGGAGTATACCGAGCTTTTTAAAGAGTTTCATGACATATTTTCTTGGTCATACAATCAAATGTCGAGTATCGACCCTCATATTGTCGAACATGAAATTAAGACCTATCCAAATGCGAAACCTATTTGACAACGTTTACATGCGGTGAATCCTAGAAAAGCACCCGCTATTAAGGTTGAGATAGAGAAGCTGTTAAAAGCTGGTTTTATCTATCTCGTTCCCTTGATGGAGTGGGTTTCAAATCCCGTTCCGGTGGATAAGAAGTAGGGAGTGATAAGTATATGCACTGATTTTCATGATTTAAATCGTGCTTGTCCTAAGGATAATTTTCCCACACCATTTATTGATCAGATTTTGGATGAGTGTGTGGGAAGCGAGGCATTATCCTTTATGGACAGTTTCTCTGGATATAATCATATTCAAATCAAACTCGAGGATCAACATAAAACTCCATTTATTTGTCCTTGGGGTATGTTTGCATATCGAAAGATGCTTTTCAATCTTAAAAACACCGGAGCCACATTTCAGTGGGCTATGACCTTAATTTTTCATGATATCAAAACAAGTATCGAAGTGTATTTGGATGATCTTGCTACTCATTCTCGTCCAAGAGTGTGTCATCCATACCATTTGAGATTAGTATTCGAAAGATGTCACCATTACCAGGTTAGGTTAAATCCTCATAAGTGCATATTTTGCGTAACCGTTGGTTTCTTGCTAGGGTTCATTGTATCCAAGGAGGGTATAAGAGTTGATCCCTTAAAGGTTGAGGCAATACTTCAATTGTCTCCCCTGCGTAATATTAGACATCTTCAGTGTTTGCAAGGCATGGAAAACTTCTTACGGATATTCGTGGTTAATTTTGCCAATTTGACTAAAGGATTTATGCATCTTTTAAAGAAGGACACTGCTTTTGGCTGGGATGAGTGAGCCCAAGAGTCCTTTGATGCTCTTAAGCGAGCCTTAGCATTGGCCCCTGTGCTTAGTCCACCTGACTATAGCCGTGATTTTTTTATTTATGTGGTCACGTCCATGGAGACAGTTGGTATGGTTTTGGTTCACGAGGATAAGGAGCTCCACTAGCATGTCATATATTATTTGAGCCGGAACCTTATTGATGCAGAAATCCATTATTCTCATATGGAGAAACTTGCCTTGGCCATCGTTCATGTGGTTTAGAGATTGAGACATTACATTCTCCTTCGCCAGACCTTGGTGGTAGCTCATGTCAATCCATTTCAGTTCGTCCTCACTAGAAGGATGATCGGGGGAAAATATAATAAGTGGATTGTTATTTTTCAAGAGTTCGATCTCAAATTCGTTTCGGCGAAATTGAAGAAATCATTGATCTTTGCGGAGCTCATTTTCTGATTTTCCAAGTGTGGAGGAGGAGGAGGTTTATAAGGATACATTTGTCAATGAACATATTTTCCTTATCTCAACATTGGACCCATGGTATGGGGATATCATTATATATTTGCAAACATTGAAGGTCCCTACTCACCTTTCATGGGATGAGCGATGATGATTACGTCATGTATCTAAGAACTACCTTATAGTGTATAACACTTTGTACCACCGTGGGGTAGATTCCATTTTACGTCATTGTTCAACCCCTAATGAGGCTGAGGTTGTGCTGAATGATTGCCATGGAGGGGCGTGTGGTGGTCATTTATTTGGGATTTCTATAGCCCAAAAAATCTTGAGAGTGGGATATTTTTGGCCGTTGATCTTTAAATATTGTGTCAATTTGATCAAGAAGTGCCACCCTTGCTAGGTTTTTGCATGCAATATGCGCTCGCATCCTGCCCTGTTACATCCAATTATCACCATTGGTCCCTTCACCAAGTGGGGGCTTGATTTCATGGATTGAAACCTAGCTTCGGTTGGGGGGCATCATCACATCATAGTGGTTGTTGATTATTTCATGAAATGGGATGAGGCTATGCCCATGATTAAATCCGACGGCGAGATAGCCACACATTTCATGTTCAACCAAATTATTACTCGGTTCGGCATTCCGAAAGAGCTTGTCACTAACCATGGTAGGCACTTTCAGAATAGAATGATGGAAGAGTTGGATTTGAAGTTAGGGTATAAGTAAGAGCACTCCTCTTCTTATTACCCTCAGGTGAATGGATAGGTTGAAGTAGTGAATAAATCACTTAATTCCATTCTCCAACGAACCATCATGCAAAGCAAGATGAATTGGAATATCATGTTATATCCTGCTTTGGGGGACTATAGGAACGCGGTTAAGACTGCCACCGGTTTCTCTCCATATCAGCTCGTACATGGGGTGGAGTCTGTCTTACCGATTGAATGCAAAATCCATTCGTTGAAACTAGCTATAGAGCTTTTACCAGACATGTCTACATTGGAGGAATTTTTGGTCCACTTAGAGTAGCATCAAGATGCCTTAGTGGCCCTAGAAGTAGATAAGCATCGCATTAAGGTCCAATATGATAAGTCTATTCGTCTAAGGAGGTTTAGTGAAGGTGATTTGGTCCTTTTGTGGGATCAAGCTAAAGAACCCTTGGGGGCAGGGAATTTTAATCCCATGTGGCATGGTCCTTATGTAGTTAAACATGTGTTAGAGAAGAGCACCTATGAGCTAGTGGATTATGAAAGGACAACCTTGGCGGAGCCTAGAAATGGGATCTATCTTAAGAAATACTCTACATGATTTTCAGCTAGGGATGATTATTGTATATTATTGTACAATTTTTTGCATAGTTAGGTTTTCTTATGGTGATCAAGTTTGTTGATTAGCTTTCGCTTCTTAGGGTGGATGTCAATGGAGTCTTCCACTTACATAGGATTCGCTGATGCTGCTAGCCATCACACTCAAAACTCAGCTTCTGCTACTTGGGTGATTTATACTCCTTCAGGTCAGGTATTGTCTTTAGGAGGCGTATGTTTATAGCCTTCTTAGAACAATGTTGCTAAGTATAGTGTCGTCATCGAGTTATTGCGGGATGCCATTTCACATGGTGTTCTCTCTCTTGAGGTACGTCTTGATTCGCAGTTAGTGTTTCACAGCTTAATGGCTTGTATCATATTAGGGGTCCGATATTATAATGAAGATTCTTATGTGTGAGATTGCTAGAACGGAAATTTGAGAACATAACATACATACATGTTTCAATAATTTTTAATCAAGTTGTTGACTCATATGCTAAATATGTGTTATATTGGAATTTGTTTCATAGACAATAAGCATATCACAAACATACATTTTTACACACATGTAAATAAATAAAATCGATCATCATAAAAGTTTTTCATTAAACATCCAAAATG
>LPNX010274215.1:142989-201491 GCA_001517045.1 Pseudotsuga menziesii
ACGTCATAACACATAAGTGTCATAATACAAAAATGGGGCTTCCGAGCCACCAAAATATAATACATGGTAGTACAAAAATGAAACAATATCAGGTCTCTAAGCTTGTGGAGGGGGAGGGTGGTTCTTATCATGGTAGCACCGAACCCATGCTCATGGTACACCAACCACCTGACGCTACATGGCCTCAGGAAAATCCCCAACTTGTGCCATGGGTACGCTGTGTGTCAAGTGTATAAAGTTCGTGTGGATGCTTTGGAGCATCCACTCCGCATCCACACCCATGATGTCATCTGCTCTTCCCCTTCATCTATGACAAGGGAAACCGTCAGGCCACCATGGTCCAACATCTACATACACATGACATATTTTCACTATGTGTCATCACACCAAAACATGTCTTTTGAGTCAATATATCAAAAAACACAAAAAATTATAACTCAAAAAAATTTAAAAGAGGGTTTAGGATTCATTACCTATGTCGGCATATTCCGCTCCTGGTGGTAGATGCATGTCTGGATCTCCCCAGAAATCTATTCCCACATAGGGATAGTCATCGATGGCAATAATCTATCGCCACCACCATGGAAAGAAGTCCGATGGGTGGGGATTAGCCACCCTATCTCTGCCCAGTCTGCACATAACATTTTCCCAATGTCATTGGGCTGGATCTTGAACTTCGTGTGGAGGAATGTCCACTCTAGGGCTTAGCCCCGGTACATTCTCAAAGAAGAAAATGCTCAGTATGCTACCGAAACCAAAGTTTCTCACCCTGCCCATCTTGCAGTCACTGAGCTGCTACTTCATGTTACTCAATAGTGCAGTGCTCTAGTCGTACACTGTGGGTCTCATACATTCCACCGCATAGAACATCAATGGCCGCGAGGCCTGGTGGAATGAAGCTAGACTGACTATCATGCCAAGTGCCACTAGTATGGCCTTCATTCCTAGTACCTGGATGGAGTTTGTCGAGATTTGACTCCCAACCTTTTTTGTGTCTGGAAAATAGTATACTGCAATGTACTCATCAATGGTAAGGCCACCTCTGGGCCCGCGAGAGCATAGGTTCACCACCTCTCCCCGTCGGGATAATCCTGTAATAAAATATATGTCCTCTACCTCTATAGTGAGAGACATCCCGTCGATATGAAACTTACTCTGAGCCTAGATCCTAGTAGTCTACTAGCATCTGCAGGAGTCTTGGTTTGGCCCTCAAGCTACCAAGACACCAAAACTTATATAGACCGCAAGCACGAAGAGCTTGTTGAGCCATTAAGTCACCTTGAATAGCCACTTCTACATCTCCATGTTCCCTCTTTCTCCATTCTAGAACCATCCTGCACATTAAAATAGGTTTTTGGTCATTATATACCTTAAAAAACCTTGTGCGTGACCGCATATGCAAATGTTTGCAAAATAGTCGCGTATGTACGTGGTTTTGGGAGGTTTTTCCGCATATGGCCGGCCCTATACATGGAAAAAACCCTTGATATCCGCATGGGCCGAAACGACCATTTTATACTGGCTTAAAAATTAAATTTGACCATGGAAATTGAAAAAATTTGCATGAAATATAAAGAGGAGGACATGAGGAGTTACCTGGAAGAAACGATGTCCAATTTCGCCGGACGAAGCTCCTAGAATTCGTGTTGGAAGTTTTGAGCTCCAATGGGTAAAAATTTCAAATAATTTGGAATTTTTGAATTTTTTACTATTTATAAAAAAAAAAATTCAAATTTTCAAATTTTTTTACCCACTTTCTATAGTTTTGGACCGTTTCTGACCATTTTGGACCGTTTTGGACTAATTTGATGATGTAGGAGTCCATTTTGAGCGCCGTTTCAACCATGATTTTGACACGTTTGTGCTGATTTTAGGTATTATGTCTAAACTAACATATAGGTTAGGTTTCTCATCCGTTTGCACTTTTCATGACCTTATGATCATTTCATTATAACCTTAGGTATGAACCCATTCTATGTTGTCATGGAACCTCCTTATTGCTTTTAGAAGTGACAAGATGTGAATGGTAGAGCTTGACCATACATGGGTGCCCTAGTTAGCTCCTGTTTTGCATTTGGTGCCCATGCCAACATTTTTCCCTTAGGGTGTGGGAGTCCTTTGTATAGTATCACCATGACTTTGTGCAAGAGCCTCATACTCCTCTTGATCTCTTTGCTGGCCTTTTTCCCCAGGACTCCTTTATGTCAAGTTGTAATTTCATTATCTTGAGTTTTGCTTGCCTTATTGAGCCTTATGCTGGCTTCCCTGACTTTGATTATCAGCTATATAGCTTGAGCTTGTCTCATGTCTAGCCACGCAGAGTCATTTTACATATCCTTTGCAGCTTGACTCCCCATTTTTCACCAGGAGGGGACTTTCCCCCGAGTGTTTTTATCCTACACATGTGTCCTTGCATTTAGCATAGGTATGTTCCACTACTTGGAACTAGTTTTTTTGCCCCTTGACACTCGTCTCCTCCAGTCTGTAACTATAAAGCACTTTTATTCTTTTTCAAGCTTTTCAAAATATTTGAAAAATTCCAAAAAAATCAAAAAACCAAAAAGTCGGATAGGAAAAGATGTTATCTTTGGTAGCAGTCGAGTCGTGTCGCCTTTAAATAGAGCATTGTATATCACATCCATTGGTTGGGTTAATAGTTTGACTTTTTCTGAAAATCTGTGGAGAGAGATCCAAAAAGTAGGAATCCCTAGCTTCAACAGCTGCATAGTGTCTTCTTCTCAGGTTAGCTCTGATACCATGTTAGATTTTTAACATTTCAGCTATATGATCTTAGGATCTTATTTGAGAGAATAACAAGCACAACAATCAATCACAAGAGACAATGAACACAAAGATTTTCCTCAGGGAAACCATAAAGGAGAAAACCCCTCAACTTCCTCAGAGATAGAATTGGCACCAAAAGTAAAACCCAAAGACAGTATGATGATCTATCGATAGCAGTAATCTCTCTCTCTCTTATCCTAGCTTCTTCTTTCTCTCTCAGTTATGCGCTACAACTGAGTGTGATTGAATGTGTGTTAAATAGAGAGTCTCACTCTCTATTTATACTAACTCTCAACTTAACAATAACTCATGAGGGCCAACTTCTCTAGGAGAGTCTAATAACCCTAGGGCCCCATAACTACGGGGACTTTAACCTTTGATCAATAAAGAGGGTTACACTCTATGACTTTACATGACTTGTTTACATTATTGAATCTTCCGATAGGAACATCGGGGCATGACATGACTCAATTACATTACAAATACTTCCCGTAATAAACATCGAGGTACAATACATAAGATATACAAGTGAATACATTCCAAAGTTACAAATACATCAACAATATACACACCAGTGTGTATATCATTATATATATATTGGTCTATACGCTAGTGTATACGCTCGTATATACACTTGTGTGTGTGTGTGTGTATTACTAGTGTATGGGACTCAAAAACACCCAAATGAGACTCAAAATGGACCCATTATGCAACATTTTCAACATTATTTTCAATGCCTTTGGGGACCTCTAGGAATACTTTTAGATGTAAAAAAATATTTTTTAACACCATGTATATTTCAAATAGAATCAACATGTTTCAATGGTTAATTCACACTTTTGGGAAAAATAAACAAAGAAATATTGAAGCTGACACCTTCAAATTTTAAATACGATCTCCATTATTGGGGGAAATAACCTCATACCAAGTAATATTAGCTTCTTTTAGGATGCATTACCTTTTCCATGGGAATCACCTTAGTTGAATCCCTATTCTTGCCACCCTAGACACTTGCCTCACATTAACCATTTCTTTGTTGAATGGATATCCACTCCCTCCTTCACCCCCATTATAGGTGTAGACAACCAACCACAACAACCATAAAAACCCTAGCTTTGATTCTTTATAAATCCTGCCTTATTTCTAATAATTTCATGTTGTAAAAATAAAAGTAGCATCTTCACTCCATGCAAAAACATCTTTTAGTTCTACAAAATAACATCACCCTCGCCAATGAGAATTTATGTCAACATAAAACTCAAATTTATTTACTTATTAACTCACTTCTTTTTGTTTTCTTAAGTGTTAAGTATAATTCCAAATAACTCTCACTTCTTTATTTGTACTTAACCTTTGGATTATAAATATAAACACATAACTTGATTGTGTCTCTCCTCGTTTCATACTTACTTTTATGCTTAATCCAAGTAGATTTTAATTGATTGATTTAGGGTTTAATTAATTGATGTAGGATTTAATTGGTTTTGGTTGCTCAAGGTATAACATTTTGAACTATTGGTATCCATTATTCTCTCAATGTATGATGGAGGATCGCAACTAGAAACTGGAGAGAAACTTTTTCAATGGTATACACCATTTCAGTGGTTATTTAGTTGTAGTAGCCATGAAATAGGCTATATATTCATCTCCCACTCACGTATTTCCATCAAGAACATATCCAATATTTTAGGAATACTATTTCCTTAATTGGGGACAACATTGAGAGGTTCCACATCTACTAGGTGAAAATTATCAAATAGGTGATCAAACTAGTGCTCAATAGGATCCCTTGTAGCAACCTTCCTCCATAATTCCCTATAATTAAGAGTTAGGTTTAAATCCCCCCATAATCACATTTCCCCCACACAGTAAACCTAAGTCTTCCAAATTGTCCCACAAAGGTTTTCTTTCCCCATAGAACCCTTACACATTAAGCAACCTAATCTCTTTGACCAACTCCTTTGACATAAAATCCACCAAAATACCCAAGAGGAAGAAATAACATCAAACTTAGAATTCCAACTATTGACTAAACCACTTACAAGCCTTTATCATCTAAAGTACATGAATTCCAATGGTTTAAAGTAAAAAGAGAAAAAATATAAATCTTTATACCTGGAACACGTAATTTCTTGTAACATAACTACAATATTTGAAAAAAAAATGAAAGTTGCTAGATGCGTTTATGCACAATATATCGGAAGGCTAGAAATTTATTGTTTTATTCCATTTGGATATCTTCTCCCCTATGAGTTGACATTCCATTTATGGATAAGACGTTATATGGAAAAACTATGCATGAATATAAGGATTCTTTTAAAAAGGTGGGAGTGATCACTCAGTTTGGAAAAGGATGTGAGATAATTGTTGATAATCATATTCAAATTTAGCAAGGTTGCATAAGTATCTACAAGCTTCAAAATGGAAGCCTCCTTAGAGAATGATGTTCAAAATTAAGATTTAAGGCATGATGGTTGGCATGATGCAAATTCATGTGTTATCCATGATGTTGATAGGCTTTTGAAATCAAGGAATTGAATTGGGGTGGATAAAGACGGTATCTCGACCACTGAAGCTACATCTAATATATACCATGTATATGTATATACACCATGTATATACCAGTATATACACCATGTATATACCAGTATATGCATGGTGTATATACACTAGTGTATATACCGGTATATACACTAGTGCATACACCATTGTCCTATCCATATTCTATTGAAACATAACTAGGCTCCGACAAGGAGATGGGCTTGGTTAATTTGTCCCTTTTGGATGAGATCTTTAATACTTGACCTAAAAAGAGAGAATTTGTATATTGGACAATTAGGTTAAGGAACACCAAGTATCAAATTAATCAGATGCTTGAACTAGTAGTGTAGAGGCACCCTTCCAAGAAAAGTGAAGATATATTAGTATTCTTCTACTATCTTGTCCACCCGCTTCTATTGTGTAGAAATACCCGATGCATATGCCATGATATTTGCAATGACATTCCATTCACATTTCAACCAAATCATGAAAAGGACAAAGTGTAATTCACACTTTGCATCAACAAAAGCATAAGAAGCTTGACACTAGTGTATATACTTAGTTATATACACTAGTGTATATACCTTGTATACACACTAGTTATATACACTAGTTATATACACTAGCATATATACTAAATATATAGACCAGTGTTTATACCTAGTATATTACACCTAGTTTACACTAGTCTATGTACACTAGGTATATACTCCAGTGTATATACCTAGTACATACACCAACAATGTATACTAGCATAAACACCATTTTTTATAACTAGTATACACTAGGTATACATACTAGGTATATACATTGGTGTATATACTATATATACTAGTATATACACCAGTGTATATACCTAGTGTATATACTAGGTATATACACTAGTGTTTATACCTGTGGCATGTAGGTGGACAACAAAAATTGAATAAGAATGCACAACCACCTTAGAGACATAGGAAAACTCATAGCCGAGAAGGAACCTCTAGATTGTCAACGTTGCCTTTAGCACACCACCGATAACCTTCATAATCTGTTCGACCAAGATCAACTTTCAAAATAATGTTGGCCTATCAACTCATGAATTCTTAAATTAATTTGATGAAATGTCATTCTGTTGTCAACAAGGTTTGTCAGTTTTGAAATCTTAAACAAATTTGCATGATTATCAATCATGTTTTAGGTATGTGGAATTAGCATTGCTCTCAATAACATTTTAGAAAGGCTTCCACAATCAAGAATGGGCAAGGTATGAGGTAAATTGTTGTCAAGGTGGAGATTGTTGAAATGGTGAAAACCAATTTCCCACTATCACCAACCTAAAAAAATTCCAAAATAATAAAAAATTTCATATATTCTTTTATCTGAATATGTTGACGTAACATGTAAAATTTGGTCGCAGCAGGAAAAAATATGTCATCATGAGTAAAAAGTGTGTAAAGTAACTTTAATGATTCTTACTTTGAAATGGACAGATTATACCTCATATGTTATTTGCATACACGTGATGACGACCCTAACACCCTACCTTAAGGCGATGTTCTCACTGCTTTTTATGCTTATGGTAAACATTGATTTTTCTAGGGATTTTAAACCTAAAGGCTATGGCTTGGTCCTAGCAGCTATAACCTAGTACTAAACACACCCTCCAAAATAGGGTAGAAAATGTAATAAACAAGATAGTAAAAGGTTAATTTACTTGATGAATTAACCCCCTTAATGATAGAATAGAACTTTAACTTTTTCCATATTTTTTTTCCAACAAAGCAGTACATTACTGTAATATCCTAAAATTTTCAATTTTATTTTCGTCTGTAAAAATAATTTATAAAAGTGAGAAAGTAGATAACAGTAATAATACTAATAAAAGGATATTGAAATGGACCAAACATATCACTATGAACTAACTAGAATTGTTCCTTACATACCAATATATATCCCTTTCAAATTCCACCCTATGATGTTTACCAAGCATATGTCCATAACGATCAACTTTGGTAGAAGAAGTAGAGGAAGCAACCCTACCTTTCATGCCATAATCCACTTTCAACATCAATACAACAAAATAAATATAGAAGGGTTGTTCATGGTAGAATATAAACCATTAAAATGTTTAATTTAGCATCATGATCATCATATCCAATAAAAAGACTTTAAACCTATCATAAATATTTCTAATTAAATAATGATAAAGCGATGCTTAAAATTTATATCCATGTTGACATGCTTTATAAATGTAAAATGGATTGATAGGCATCTTATTCACATGAAAAACATTTTTTAATTGACCATTAAGAACTGTGTCAACTTCACTACATACTTAAAATTAAAAATGAAAAGTCATAGGAAATGGAACTTTGATAACTAAAGAGGATATGATTCATTACAAGGTTGAGCCTAGTAAGCAACACCGACATTTTTCTTACTATAATACATTAAGTCTAAAGAGGAGATGATTTATTACAAGTTTGAGTCTAGTAAACAACAATAGCATCTTTCATACTTTTATCTTTGGCATCTTTAATAAAAATCTTTAATCGATTTTTCAAAAAAACTTTAATAAAAGACTTTTTCTTTAAATATATATATTCACAATATATTAATCTTAACACAATGTTTTAAAAAATTATATTTCTTTTTCAATAGATTACTTATATCATCTAACAACTTGGAAATTAACTACAAACATTAAATACATGTATTTAATTAAATAAATTAAAATATTAAAATAACTGATTTAAAATATAATGATAGAGTTTTTTCTATTTAATAAAATTTTAAATGATTTTATTAAAAACTATATCAATAACGTAATATTCTAACTTATATTTTAATAAGTTAAAATATTAAAAAATGAATCCTCACATATATTTATTTAAATGAATAAGTAGAAATAGTAAATTAAATGATTCATAATATAATGCTTATATTTCATTTCAAAATAGAATTTATACTTAAATACTTTAATTATATAATATTTATGTTTTCAAGTTTTATATTTTAATTATAAATATTATTTAATAAAAAATACATTGTAATATAATATGTATTTTGTTTCAGTGCACGGTAATATACTAAACATCTGTCTATTAAAAAGAAATAAGTCATATATTATAATAAAATTCGAATTTCATTACAGCGCGGCATTTTAAAATTCAAATTTGATTGAAAGTGGATGATGCGACCTCTTTAGGAGGCCATGGCATGCGCATGCATAATATGCATGGATATGTTTTGATATACCCGATATCTTTGTCTAGATGTTGGCAAGGAGGGTTGGTCAGAATGTTTACACTAAGTGTTGAGTCAGGGTATGTCAAAGTCATTTGTTGCGGGGTGGTAGTCACATCACGTGTGTTGTTGGATATGATCGTGTACATGCTACATTCCCATAACATTTCAAAGTAGAACGAGACGGAACAGAGGGCATCGGTGAACGCTACAGTAGAAGGGAGGTATGGATGTCGCTGACCGACAATGGTGCAGTTTCCAGTGGCCAGATATGGGGGCGATTTGTGTTCCCCATATCCTACGCAGTAAAAACCTAGCTGTTAGCATACCATGAAAATTTATTTCCAGGATATGTTAGGAAAAATAACAATTTTATAAGGTGGTGACTCTTTTGGTATTTCTGCATTTTGGGCTAAGAAGTTGCTAAGGAGTTTATCCTTTAGTTCTTAACTTAGGGATTGGTGCTTTCTATCAAAAGAGTATTCATTTAGCTTACAGAGGTTTGGTGTATTGGGCATATCCAACATGTTACTTATGGCATATTTTGTTACATTGCATATTACTGTGGACCGATCAAATGACACAATGGCATGTTTTCCGAAGGCCAAATTTTTGCACACGCTAGGTTACTGATTACAGGAAATGAATTCCATACATATTCAAGCTCCTTGTTCTTACCCTTGGTCATGAGTGCTTATTCTATAACACTTTTTCTAGGATTTTTTGAGTCTCTTCACCTTTCTTTTCACAAGGGTAAGCAACTAGGTGCTTATCTTTGACCTTCATTAACATCTATCACTTAAATGCAATGGGTGTCAAAAAATTATCCCCTAACAAGGTCTATTGTGAAACCCTGCTTAGAATTGATAAATACTTGCAAGCAATTGACAATAATGCAAAATATGCACTGAAAAAGGTTTAGTTGATTGGTTTACTTACAATATCTAAGAAAAACCTTATAGAGGTGTTTGAAATGCTAGTGCTATTTTTTCAAACAAGTAATGAGGTTGTACATATACGTGATATACATGAGCAATAGGTTGTACATATACATGAGGAAACGATTTTATACCCAAGTGATATATATGCTTTGATAAATTAGACTCACATTCCAAAGTTTATCAATTTTATCTTTAAAAACCATTTCTTCCATAAGGAAATATCCATCACTCTAAATAAATAGTGGTCATGAACTGTCCATGTAGGCCTTACATTATAACATTCGTATGTTGATTTATAAAAATTACAATTCCATGCCTTCGTGCATCTACAAGTTCTTTTTTCCCTCTCATCTTATTGAGCTCGTTTTATCTCAAGAGTTGTTCATTATTCCTCTATGTTGCATGTTTCTCACAAAATTTACAAAAAGGAAAAAAACTTGTTGTTACTCTGTTCTTCCTGGAATGATTGCATCCTTGTAAGTTTTTCTTCTCAAACCAAGGTGAAATATTTTAGTACCTGTCCATTTCGGAACTCCTCTACTTCAATAACCCCCGACTGTAGAGCCAATGCCAGTTTGGATAATATTTGGATAGTAAATATGCTTCTTCATTAATTTCTTTGTAGATATGAGTGAAGGAGATAGATTTAAAGGAGGTCATTACTTGCTGTATTTATGCTAGAAGATGTTACAAAAGGGGGGATTTTACTTGGGAATTTCCATTAGCCCAATCTATCACCATTTTTTAATCTCCTAACAACTGCATTTTTTGCACATTTTCCTTTTGAGCAGTCTTCGGAACCACCCAAAGGGTTGTTAACCATGCCTTGCTATTAGTTTCCCTCACATGTGAAAATTTGATACATATCTTGGAGGTATTCGACATGTATATCACCCCTCCTGCGCCTCCCATTGGTGGTGACCCTTAACTGGCTCCAACAAAGAATGCCCAAGGCTCACCTTTGTTAATATCTAAAGCATGTATTACTCGTTGCTTCCTTGTGTTTTCCTCTTTTTTGTGTTCCTAAAATTTATTTCTTAGGATAGAAGAAAGAATGTCTGTTGGGATTCTTCTACTCTTGAAAATTGCTTGATTTCGAGCTTCCCAAATAGTGTATACAAAGAGTGCAAGAAAGTCGTCAAACTGACTTACCCTATCTGCTTGCCACCATTTCTGGGTTCTTTGTTCCATCATTGCATCCTTTTGAGTTATCCTCGTTCTAGCAAGATTCTTGAAGACTTGGTCCCAGAATTCTCTTGCATAATGGCATGAGATAAATAAGTGAGAAGAATGTTCTTCATTTGCATTGCATAATACACAAATACTTGGGCCATAAAAACCTTTTTTTCTTTAAATTTTCCAATGTTAGTAGTTTGTCATTTAAAGTTAACCAGAGAGTCAAAATTGTTTTCACGGGACTGTTTATTTTCCATATAATGATCCACCACCATCTCTTTCTTGTAGAGCCATAACTAGTCTTGGAAGGAGTAACATTTTAGATTTAGAAAGAATCCTAGATATTTCACACCTAATTCTGATAGACTAGTTATGGGAAATGAAAGTGTCTCTTTTGTCGCATTCAATAAATCCTCCGGGGTTCCATTTCTACACCTAACGAGGTTCCATTCTGCGATTGTTCCTTATTTGTGTGTTCTCCTTCGCCACCTTCTATATGCTTACCTCTTTTCGTGTTTTTTACCAAGGAAGGGGTTCATTCTTTCCTTACCCTTATCTTTTTTGGTTGTGTGACCTCCTTCTGCATAGTACATTCCTCTCGTAGATGACCAACTCTTCGACAATTGAAACACCTTAAAGGTATCTTTCAGTAATCCAGCTTCTATAACCAATAACTCCCATGCATTTCAATATTTAAAATTTCATTAGAGGAAATTTCTACTCAAAATGGGCCTTTTAACTTTGATTCAAATTCCATGTCATCATGTGTTAGCCAATGAAATTGCTTTAAATTTGAAATACCGTATAAGTCTTAAACACTTTTTTAATATAAATTTGGGGATATGTATCATAAAAAACTATTTTTTTGTTTGTATTTTCGACATATCTCCCCGTGTTTTTACTCAAATTTCGATTAGGAGAGCTCGTTGGATGCGGAATTAAATTCCGCATCCAATAATTACCCACTTGGCATACTTTTGATAGACCCCCCTACCCCAAAAACAAGAAATACCTAAAAAAATGTCATGATGACATCATCATCATGTTTTTTCAGGTATTTCTTGTTTTTGGGGTAGCGGGGTCTGTCAAAAGTATGCCGAGTGGGTACTCGTTGGATGCGGAATTTAATTCTGCATCCAACGAGCTCTCCCAATTAAAATTTGAGTAAAAACACGGGGATATATGTCAAAAATACAAACAAAAAAGTAGTTTTTTTCTTTTCTTCCTCCAAAATTAATAAATAATATTTTATTATTTTAACTATTATTTTATTAATTCTTTTTAGGAGGCCCATTTTGAGTTGAAATTTCCTCTAATGCATACAATCCATCTCTCAGGTCCATCTCTACTAGAATTCTTGTGCACTTGCAATCAATCTTGGTTTCCTGATCTTTTTCCAGGGATACAAATCTCCCCAGTTTATTTCCAATTGTTGTCAATACCAACTCCTGACAAAATATCATTGGAATCCCTGATAATATAACCCAAACATGTTTCTTATTATGTGGTTCTCTTCTAGCATTGAATTCCACTCTCCATTTCTGTAGAATCAAACCAGAGGGCCCCCAATTCCAATTGCATGCTAGCATCTTTGGGTCGTATTCCTCCTTATGCAGTTTTATCAGAAACCATCCTTGTGGTAGTACGTGAAAGTATGGTGAATATCCTAAATAATTCCTCCAATTCACATCTGTACAATTATGAAGGGCTTCTCTTCCCACCACATTGCCATAGAATCTACCGAACAGGGCCTGTGTCAAGTAATATGCGATTTTGTCGAGCTTGATATATTTCCCTACTATCATCTCCGCGCCACCTTTCTTTGGCTTAATTCTTCTGTAAGGTTTCTTTGCTTTTTTGGACTTGTATTTGTTGTTATCACCTTCGTGATTACCCGCAATGGGGCTTTGCATTATGGCTTACGGTGATATGTTGGTCCGTACCTCTTCCTCCTCTTCGAGCAATGCCAACCTAAATCTCGAAGTGACTTCCTTGATCATGCGAAATTAATATCAATCCGTGATGGAGGACCTCTTCTATTTCCTCTTCGTAATCCACCTCATCCAGCTGCATGATTCCTTTGTGCGTAAAAGCAGTTCCTTAGATGCAGTACCGATCTCCTTTACCATTTTTCGCAAAGGTTCGATACGTCCACCTCCTTTCATTATGCTTGCACAGATTTCAAAAAATTGCGCACATTTCCTTCCCTCCTTCGCTCTATTTTACATACGCATCTTTGCTTCCCCAACCGTAGAGCTCCATCTTTGCTCCCCCTAACATTTTAATATATGAATATATATATTATCTTTAACAACTATATATTTAGAAGGACAGGAAAACCTTTTATTGTGGTGCACTAGGGAAGTGTTAGGCCATGTATCAATGTAGTGTTATACAAACCATGAAATTTGTAATAAAACCATGGAAATACATCACAAAACTCTTGGAATAGGATTTGTGGGTTTCTATCTCTTTAGAGGAACATGATGCACCGAGTAGAATTTATTCAATAACACTAGGTTTAGCTGACATATACACATTTATATTGGGAGAAATATAGACCATATTTCCTTTCTTAAATGCATCTAGAGTGGGTATAATTTTATTCAACTAACCTGCATGTCCAAGTTGTATGAAATCCTTTGATTTGATTGAGAACTGATCAAAATATCTTCTAGGGGTGAATGCACCATGTTTGTGCTAGAAATTGTTCCTAGACTACCGCAAGAACAAGCTAACACAATCTCAAAAGAAATAGAATGAAATTGCGTTTTTTAGGGTTTTGGTCTAAAACTTCATGAGCAAGGAGGTAAAACATAAACAAGCTAATATAGAACTGAATCATGCACAAGTTAAATAAACTAGGGATCAAACATATCCCAATAATCCATAAACATTACACATGAAATACTAATTCCACCCACAAGCTACAAGGATTTACATGAATAAAACCTTTAAACAAGAAATGAAATTGTAGAATGAGTAATCAACTAGATCAGAAATGAAACAACATGACAGGTAAAAAGGCTTACCATTTTAATATCCGCAAAAAGAGGCCACAAAGATGAATTTGAATCTCTCAAACGATAATAGAAGTTGCAAAACTGAGAGAGGTTTTTGTGAATGATTTTGTTTTGGATAAAACCCTCTTTTGATTTTCCATAATTAGTTTACATCACCTTGTAATCTGCTCCCAATGATAATGAAAAAAATAGGAAAAACAGAGCTGCTACAAGAATCTCCTCATGAAAATATTTGACAAAGGACTAAAAAATGAGGGTTAGATTATAAAGAAAAACTTGGAATAAAATTTATCATAATATTTTCATACCTTAAAGAATATATATTTACTAATAATCCCAAAGAAAAACTTTAAAAACCAACAAAAATGAAATAACCAAATCATTAAAAGCATACAATAAAACAAAAATGTACTTATTACCAAAAAACCTCAAAACCAACTCAAAATTGAAAGCTAATAGAAAAACCAACATTGAAAATTTAAAACACATAATCTTAAGAACAAAATCTAGTTATAACATCTGGCTCCTGCTGCAGGATGAAAGCCTCCTTGTGAGGTTTCAAGAACCTATAGACCTTGCACCTTATTCAATGGGTGATGGAGTCATTTACCAAATCTCTGCAACTTTCTCAAAATATGAACACTTACCTATTAAATGAGAAAATACTGCTACAAACCAGCATACTAAAAAGAATCTACATACTCGTATAGCAAGATTATTCTATTATTTACTCCTACTTGTAATCGAAGAAAACAACCCAATCAAGTGTAATCATGCTTCCAGTGAAGCCAAGAAACCATTTGACTGAGAATCATAATTCTGTTGGTTATATGGGCAGACCCGGGTTTACTGTAATGTACCAACAACACCCCTAGCTCACTAGCCCTTTCAGCGACAGACCGCGGAGAGGCCTAAAGTCTCACCCGAAGTGATTCTAATGGGTTGTCCAAAGACTCAAGTGTCTTCGACCAGGTTCTGTAGCATCCTGGGGTCTCGCAGCTCTTCTTAGCCAGCGAGGTCTCTCTCCGCGATGCGCAGTCTCTCTTACTCACAGGTTCTGACAGGGGAAGGACTCCTATCGCATTGCAACGACTATGGTGATGCGCAATTCTCTCTTCCTCTTAACCCGCGATCTGGGCTAGCCTCACACCGTAGCTCCTCTGACGGTGCGATATCGCCTACTGTCAACGCGATGTCTACTATAGTACGGCCCACTGCGACCCTCATGGTCCAAAGGCTATCGCACTGGGTGGAATGACTTGGCTAACTTTCAACAAGATATTAAACACTCTGACGTGAACTTCCACAGTTCAACACACTCTACCTCAACTATACTTACTGTTCGAATAAGTATACTGGAAACACTTTAACAGAATGACTTATTACTATGTGAAACAAGCACTGATAAACTCATATGCAGACGCCTGATACATGTAATCCACCTTTAACCTTCAATAATGCTGTAACTGAATGAGACATACATACATTTACTAACTGATATACAACATTCATGTAACAGATAACAAATATCAACTAAGTAAAGCACAATCACATGAAATAATCACATAACACACTGGTTTTACGTGGTTCACTTCCAGGGTAGAAGCTACGTCCACAGAACTGTGTTTATTATATCTTGAGAGAGTACACAGTTCTGCTGCAACCTGTTGAGCAGCTAGAGATCTTCTGGGTAACTCCGCACTCACTGCCGGGAGCCCTTCTCTCCTAGATCTCTTCTCTTTCTCTATATTTCCTTCTTACAATATTCTCTCTCTCTCTCTCTCTGTCAATCCCTGTGGATTGTCACATACAAGCTCTAGGAGCCAGCTACTGGTTACAGTAAGATTTTACAAATGGAATAACAGGACCAAAGCTCGACTCTTACAATACAAAATGACTGTGAGCTAACAGACTAATTGACTCTATCTGTCTGAATAGCTAATCAACTGGCCTACTAGCTAACCTTTTACAATACAAAATACATCCCTTTATAGGTGGCCCGAAGGTCTTGCCATTACAACACTGTGGGCCTGTCCCAACAGTAACCCAAAAACCCTAACTGTGATAGTCGGTCTATCTGTACTCGAACTGCCACTTTCTGTCACACCACAGCTCTCTGCAGTCTTCCATGCTTCCCGGTGCTGACCATGGGTACTGGGCGCCGCTTCCCTTTCTGTCCTTCGTCTTCAATACCTTGGCCTCGTTGCCCTTTTTCCTTTATGAGGGTAGTTGAGCCCTCCTGTCTTCCGTCGCTGCCTTCAATGTAGTGGGTGAGCTCTCTCTTCTCGGTCGCTACCTTTAGTGCAGTGGGTGAGCTCTCTCCTCTCGGTCGCTCAGGTACTGTCATCTTCTTTGACTTCTTTGTCCCGATAGTCACAGTTTTTGGCTCTGATCTGCAGCTAGAAACATGCTACGGCGTCGTATCTTTACCTTATCTCTTATATCTTTGCCAAAACTATCTATCCACCAAAATGGCAGCTTCTCCTGTAGCTGCGGGACCCTACTCCAACAGTCCCCTAACACTTACTTGTGGCTCGTCCTCGAGCCACAGACAGTGAGCTTGTCCTGCTGTAGCTTCTCCTTGGATTCCTGTGAAGTCTGTTTACATTTGTCCCGAAGTCCTGCAAATTCATTCTGCATAGCTTCGACACACTCTTGTGCCGCTTCAAGTGTAGCTTGACTAATGCTGGAGTCTTCTGTTGCATCAGTTTCACCTCGTATACTAGAATGAGCCCCATTCTGTCGCAAAAGTGTTCTTAGATTGATCTTCTGGATGGATCCTGATCTGGTGATAGCCTGAAAATCCATCAGTGAAGGAGTAGACCTCCTGTCCTCCCACATTGTCTAGCATTTCATTAGTGAAAGGTGTCAGAAATGGATCATGAAGCGATGCATCGTTGAGTTTACGCAAGTCGACACAGATCCTGATGTCTCCTTTGGTTTTCTTTTCTTGCACGACCATGGGACTAACCCATTTGCTCTCTTCTATGGGCTCAATGATGCCTACTTCTAGCATCTTATTGATCTCGTCCTTAACTTTTTCTTTATACCACGGATTTAATCTGTATGGGCATTGCTTGACTGGCCTAGCATCCTCTTTCAATGGTATCCTCATTACTCCCAAGTCTCCAACTATTCCCTTCATCTCTGTGAACTTGGTGGGGAATAGGTCCTGATAGTCATGTAGCAAGTCTGCAATCTATCCTACTGTTTCATCGTTCCAATAGTCTCCAATGGATGAAAACTTTGGTTCTGTGTCTGTGCCAATGTTGATCTTCTTAATCTTGATAGGCTCCATGATAGCTGGAGTCTCTAGCTTCGGTCCATCAACATCACGAGTCCCTTCTGACTCTCGAATGTTGATGTTGCAAGGGTCCTCATCCTTATCCTCTGGTTCTGCTGCAAAGTTATAGCACTCTAGCACCTCTTCTAACTGGATGGCCCACTCAGGTTGAGTATGTACTGATAGGGTGCAGTCCTCAAATATCTTAATCTTTATTGCATCTAGGGCCTGATCAACACTTGGATACTCAGATTCAAAAGCGAACGTGAGTAGAAAGCTGTCTATCATAAGTGGCCATGTGGTCGTTCCCTTTCGCAATTCAGTCTCTGTGTACCGGTTCCTTGGAACTGTGTCCAAAGTGTGAATGAATCGGTGAACCCATTCATCCTCGGGAATGTCCGATCAATTCTGTTCACAAGTCTGAATATGTGACCTGGGGTCACTTTGTCCTATGTATTTCTGCTGGACATACTCCCTGTCCGTAGAGAATCTGATCTCCATCAATCTCTTAAGATCATCCGATGGTGCGATATTCTCTTTATGTGCATACCACCATCTTGCAGGTGTGGCTCGTACTGCAAAGGTCCATAGCTGCGATCCTCTGCTCGTGAGGAACTTGTTGTTCAAACTGTGGGAGAAAGTCCTGGATATCTATTAGACCATGAAATGAGGGAGTCTCATTAGTCTCTGCACCAATCCATTGCAGTGACTTAGTCATAAACGCACATCTGCGCGTTGAGACTTCGTAAAGTCTGTTATGCCAGTTTTCTAGACCAACATTCGAATCCGATGCGCATGAGCTGTCACAAACTAATGTTCCCTTCTCCGGTTGGATTGATGTAGTGACTCTGGTTCGCAGTCATCTAATAGAGACTCTCCATGTTACATGCCTATTCCTCTGCTCGGATAGGTTCGATGTATCTAGGACCATGAAGAGGATCCAACGGTGCGATGACCCGGATCTGCGCATCCTCAAAGGTCATTTGTCTTCTCTTTAGGTCGATAATGACCATGTTATCGATCGCCCAATCAATGCCTAGTAATGCTGGATATGGTCTACTATCACCAATGATTTCTATAACTTCAAAGTCCGTAGAGCTGCGAACTCCTTCAATGTCAACTGGCACCTGCGGTAGTCGACCCAGTGGCGATACCCTCTATTGATTAGATACTCTCAAATGGATAGGTGATCTGACTAACTTAGGGCTACCCATCTGTTCCCATGTATGCTTAGTCAGAACATTTACCTCTGATCCTAGATCTAGGATCACCTCATCCATTTCAAATTCTCCAACTTGTGCTGTGAGTCGCATCTCTCTTCCTGTTCTTGTTCGGCCCATAATGTTATGAACAGCACGCTGCGCACTGCTCACGGAAGAAGATGGCGGGTACTGATCTATGATGCACTGAAGCTCTCTGATAGCTTTCTCATTTCTCACAAGTTTCAAGCAACTCCGCAGGAAGGATTGTATGCTTCCTGTCAACTCATCCTCATCGCATCTTCCTGATGTGGTAGCCTGCAATGTCTCCACAGGACTAAGGCCACAAGGTGTTTGCTGCGGTACACCCCTAGACGACAGTACCTACGATCCTGCTTACATAGGGTCATCAAAGAAAGTCTTAGCTTCCTGAAATGTTTCTTTATTTTTCTGTAGGTCGAGTGGTGTTGATTTATTAGTAGCTTTGCGCACCCACTCTGGTCCTGTGTTCTTTTCACTATCCTGCGGTGTGCCACTAGTGGAAGCACCGCTGCGAGTCACAATGTTGACTCTTGGTTCTGGCTCTTCCTGCTCAGTAGCAATAAGCTGGATGTTCTGGTGTACTGCTGGCTTAGGTTCTCTGATCTTGGCTATCAAGGTAGGACATTCTTCTATAGTGTGATCGTAAGATTTGCAATAATTACATGTTGTAGTGGGGCTCTGATAATCCCTAGCATAATGTCCTACAACTCCACAGTTGTAACAAGTGACTGGTCCACGACCACGGCCAAAGCCTTCACCACGGCCAAAGCCTCCTCCATGGCCTCGTCCTATGAATCCTCCTCCACGGCCAACATGAGCCGGATCATGCTGTGGTCCTGCTTCTAGACCCTGTGTCTCCGATTAGACTCTGTAAAAGTCGTTTTTTTTGTCTAACATGAGATCATAGGCTCTACAGGTATGGTCATCGTGTCCTACTGACTTACAGAAGGTACAATATAAGCTATTAGGTGTCTGTATATACTTTTGAAGCATAGGGCATTGCTGAGGTAGATGTCCTCGTGTTCTGCATAGTTCACACCATGGCACTTGAGTCTGTGCTAAGGGGTTAGGTGCCCCACTTTCTAAGTATTCAACAAATATTGGACAGTTGTCTTTAGTATGGCCTTGTGCTTTACACTTGATACACCATATGTCTTATGCAATCTCTTTTCCTTTTCTAATCCCATGCATCTGTAACGTGAGATTTGCTAACTGGTTTTGTAGGTTTGTCATACCTATGCTGGTCTCAGCTAGAGGTGAAGCCTCTAGTTTCATCACCATCTCCAATGCTTCATCCTGCTTACGGAGTCTCTGCTGCATTAATGGCAGTCTGATGTGAGGGAGCAGCGCTGCAATAAACCATTCCTTATGCTGCTCCGGCACAAACTCAAAGCTGACTTGGTCTATGAGGGCTTTGAATTTCTAATTGAAGTCCCATACAGACTCTGTAGGTAACTGTTTAATGTCTTTGAGCTCTGTGATACACTGTGACTCAGAATTAGGTTTCTTAAACTCTTTGATCATGGCAGTCCTGACCTGTATAAGTGTTTTGGGTATCACTTAGGTATACTTCATATACAATGTTAAGGCTCGTTCCCTAAGTGTGGTGACCAACTGTACAAGTTTGATATTATCATCATGGATTCCTTTAATGGTCCACACGGCTTCACATAAAAACCGGTGCTGCTCTGGGTCTTCTGCCCCTGTACCCATAAAGGTAGGTAAATTCATATCATCCCCCATTCTATTTCTACGTGGTGGATGTTGATTTGCTGTGTTACTACCACTCGGCGATGTAGGTGGTCCAGGTGATTTACCAGTAGTATGTACTGTCTGCAAGCTACTAGATGGAGTTTCCACGGGATTGTTCTGAGTCCCGGTCTGTTTCTGTGGGGTATAAGGGTGGTAAGGGATACCCCCTTCTATTTTGTCTGTGTTACTATGACTTTGTTGTCTAGTATTACCTGAACTATCTTCAAATATAGGAGATCTGAAATCTACTTTATATTTATTTCCACTACGTGTACGTCCATTTTCATCAAAATCACTCTCAAACTCTTGTGACATCACACTTTCTTAACTTATTGGTCTGAAACTATATCCATTACTCCTTTTTCATATAATAACATCTTAATGGACAAGTTTAAAGAGTTTAGGTACTTACCGCGATATCCTTTGAAGAAGTACCGCTTAGCCTCCCTGAAGCTTTTTCTCTGTTCAACTGCAAACTATGTGACGAAACCTTCTAGCACACTCGCAAGCCAAAAGTCTATTGTCCTCGTAATGGGATTATCAAGGCTCTTCACGGTCTGAATCAGCTCCGGTGTCCAGACAATGTTTCTTTTCTTTCTGAATATGCTCTGATCAGTCAACTTTGATAACCATTCGTACAAATCATTTCCATAGGTCGCAAAAAATATCGTATGCAGGTCTGTAAAGATATGTTATTGTAACCAGTCCTCTGTACTCAGTCTAGGACTCTTGTTCTCTTGTTCAACAAATTATTTCTCCTTAGACCCAACCCACTGGTTGAGTTCATCTTTAGTAGGATGCCAACAGAACATCAGTGCTTAGTTTTTTCAAAACCAGCAACGGAACCATTTGTTGGTTATATGGGTAGACCTGGGTTTACTGTAATGTACCAACAACACCCCTAGCTCACTGGCCCTTTTGGCGACAGACCACGGAGCGGCCTGAAGTCTCACTCGAAGTGATTCTAATGGGTTGGCCAAAGACTCAAGTGTCTTCGACCAGGTTCTGTAGCATCCTGGGGTCTCGCAGCTCTTCTTAGCCAGCGAGGTCTCTCTCCGCGACACACAGTCTCTCTTACTCACGGGTTCTGATAGGGGAAGGACTCCTATCGCATCGCAACGACTTTGGCGATGCGCAACTCTCTCTTCCGCTTAACCCGTGATCTGCGCTAGCCTCACACTACAGCTCCTCTGACGGTGCGATATCGCCTACTGTCAACGTGATCTCTACTATAGTACGGCCCACTGCGACCCTCATGGTCCAAAGGCTATCACACTGGGTGGAATGACTTGGCTAACTTTCAACAAGATATTAAACACTCTGACGTGAACTTCCACAGTTCAACACACTCTACCTCAACTATACTTACTGTTCGAATAAGTATACTAGAAACACTTTAACATAATGACTTATTACTGTGTGAAACAAGCACTGATAAACTCATATGCAGACGCCTGATACATGTAATCCACCTTTAACCTTCAATAATGTTGTAACTGAATGAGACATACAGACATTTACTAACTGATATACAACATTCATGTAACAGATAACAGATATCAACTAAGTAAAGCACAATCACATGAAATAATCACATAACACACTGGTTTTACGTGGTTCACTTCCAGGGTAGAAGCTACGTCCATAGAACTATGTTTATTATATCTTGAGAGAGTACACAGTTCTGCTACAACCTGTTGTGCAGCTAGAGATCTTCTGGGTAACTCTGCACTCACTGCCAGGAGCCCTTCTCTCCTAGATCTTTCTCTTTCTCTATATTTCCTTTTACAATATTCTATCTCTCTCTCTCTCTCTCGGTCAATCCCTGCGGATTGTTACATACAAGCTCTAGGAGCCAGCTACTGGTTACAGTAATATTTTACAAATGGAAAAACAGGACCAAAGCTCGACTCTTACAATACAAAATGACTGTGAGCTAATAGACTAATTGACTCTATCTGTCTGAATAGCTAATCAATTGGCCTACTAGCTAACCTTTTACAATACAAAATACATCCCATATAGGCAGCCCGAAGGTCTCACCATTACAACACTGTGGACATGTCCCAACAGTAACCCAAAAACCCTAACTATGACAGTCGGTCTATCTGTACTCGAACTGCCACTTTTCATCACACCACAGCTCTCTACAGTCTTCCATGCTTCCCGGCGTTGACCATGGGTACTGGGCGCCGCTTCCCTTTCTGTCCTTTGTCTTCAATACCTTGGCCTCGTTGCCCTTTTTCCTTTATGAGGGTATCTGAGCCCTCCTGTCTTCCACCGCTACCTTCAATGTAGTGGGTGAGCTCTCTCTTCTCGGCCGTTGCCTTTAGTGCAGTGAGTGAGCTCTCTCCTCTCGGTCGCTCAGGTACTGTCATCTTCTTTGAATTCTCTGTCCCGATAGTCACAGTTTCCGGCTCTGATCTACAGCTAGAAACATGCTACGGCATCGTATCTTTACCTTATCTCTTATATCTTCGCCAAAACTATCTATCCGCCAAAATGGCAGCTTCTCCTGTAGCTGCGGGACCCTACTCCAACAAATTCCATGCATGCTATTGTTTGAGAAGACCCACAAAAGATGTGATAAATGCAATAGAGAGTCTGTAGGCAGCTGATACTTATGACTGGAAATAGTAAGTATGCCAAAAGCTAGAGCATTAGAAACCTTTGAAAAATACAACTCCATACAACAAGCCACGGGATCATGAAACTCATGCAAAATTATTCCTTCATGTTGTTCAAAAAGAGTGGACTGCAAATGGGTGTCCTCAATTCTCAATACTCCATGAGATAATGCAATAAGAGAACAATATATAAAATCTTCGACTATGTTGAGGTTATCCTATTTTATATCTTCCACTAACTCATGCTGACTGATTTCTGAAGAGTGTTTCTCAACTAATGAGGACTGAAAGAATGGTTGTAGTATTTCTTTATATCCATAAAAAAAGGGCATATTTTCATAATGGTATTGAGCAGCAAAGTTATCACAGCCATGACTATTAGACACATCTAATATTATATTCAAAGTATCTACAGTCTGGCTGCTATCAATTTGAGACTCAAAGCAATCTAGAACTTTTTCTTGTTCAATAAAAAGATTGGAATATAATTCACCTACAATAAGTTTCAGCTGGTCATGAAAAGGCTGATTTGAAAAAAAATTAGCATGATCTTCCTCTTCATTACAATATTTTTTATCTAGATTTGAAGTAAAGGGTACATAAAGAGAAAGAAAATCCTTTTGTTGTTCCTCCTTGGAAATAGATGATCTCTGCAAATCCAGTTCTTCATGGTTGGCAAAATTTCCTTTTGTCTGCCAATCTGAAAGATGGGGATTTCCCTTACTAATTTCCATAGGAATTTGACCAAAATACAACTAATCATTGTGTTTTGTATCTAAAGAAACCAAATCTTCAGGTTTATAAGAATCAGAATTAATGATAATAAAAGAACCTTCAGGTTCTTCATTATTCACTTCTAGTTCATATTTATGGGAAAACCTATCATCTTGAAGATCATTAGAGAAATGATGAAGATTGTGAGGGACCAATTCTTCTCTATCTATATCTTCAATCTCATCATGCAATTCATATTTCTCACAAAAATTTTCAAATAGAAGATCTGTCAAATAAAATCTTTGATAATGATGATGAAAAACAGTATGAAACTCCTTCAAAGAATGAATGCTAGCAGTGGGAAGAGATTGACACCATTCACGAGCATGTTCTTCTAAAGAAAATTTGAACATCTTGATTAAGACATCCTCATGAACAAAATCATGTTCAATCATGCATTTATGAAAATTTAATAAGTGCTCACGAGGATTCTCATACTTGTTTCCTCTGAATCTAGGAAGATAGTCACCCCACTCAGTTATAGAAAGCACTGGATGTGGAAAACCAACAATATTTGAGAAATCATAGAAATCATACCTCGTAGCCACAATGGCTTCCATGCTCATTGACATCTTGAATCGGTGGAGTGGCCAACAAATCTTTCTTCCGTGGAGTCGTCAGTGAAAATTTGTAGTCTAAAATATTTTCTGACTTTGTTCACCTCTCAAAATCAGATGAATAATGATATCCTAGGGAAGATATACTTCATATTCATCCCCAACAACAACGCCAAATATGTTTGTGCTAGAAATTGTTCCTAGGCTACCATAAGAACAAGCTAACACAATCTCAAAAGAAATAGAATGAAATTGATTTTTTTAGGGTTTTGGTTTAAAACTTCATCAACAAGGAAGTAAAACATAAACAAGCTAATATACAACTGAATCATGCACAAGATAAATAAACTGGGGATCAAACTTATCCCAATAAGCCATAAACATTACACACGAAATACTAATTCCATCCACAAGCTACAAGCATTTACATGAATAAAACCTTTAAACAAGAAATGAAATTGTAGAATGAGTAATCAACCAGATAAAAAATGAAACAGCATGACAGGTAAAAAGGCTTATCAGTTTATATATAATCAATAACAGTCATCAACTTACATAAGAGTTATAAGTGCTAGCTTGAGATATCAGAGCTTAAAAGCCTCTCCTTGAGTCAAAATTCCAACCCTTGCATTGTATGTTTTTCTTCCTTTTATCATCACAAAGGTAAAGTAGTTCCATAACTACCTTCTAAGTCAAAATTTGAAACAGTTACATCAATTAGTTACATACTAACTCAAAAAATATTTAAATACAATTAACCCAAAAATAGCAAATCAGATTTGGGGAAATTTGGTGAATTTCTGAAAATTTGGGTTTCAAAGATGCCTCCATATCTCTCGATCCGAGATACCTGTGCAAAACCTAAGAGAGGTTTTTTTTAAATGAGTCTGTTATGAACAAAACTGTCTCTTGGTTTTTAAAAATTCCCCTTCAATTGATCAAAATATATGCTGGAAATTTGTGACTAAAACATGAAATTATTAAATAATTCAAACTCTGAAAAATAGGTCACAAATATGAATTCGAATCTCTCAAATGATGACAGATGTTGAAAAATTGAGAGAGGTTTTTGTGAATGATTTTTTTATGGACAAAAACATCTTTTGGTTTTCCATAATTCGTTTCCATCACCTTGTAATCTGCTCCCAATGATAATGACAAAAACAAGAAAAACAGAGCTGCTACAGGAATCTCCTCATGAAAATATTTGACAAAGGACTAAAAAATGAGGGTTATATTATAAAGAAAAGCTTGGAATAAACTTTATCATAAGATTTTTAGACCTTAAATAATATATATTTACTAATAAGCCCAAAGAAAAACTTTAAAACCAACAAAAATGAAATAACCAAATCATTAAAAGCATAAAATCAAACAAAAATGTACTTATTACCAAAAAACCTCAAAACCAACTAAAAATTGAAAGCTAATAGAAAAACCAACTTTGAAAAATAAGACACATAATCTTAAGAACAAAATCTAGTTATAACACACTCTAAGAAAGAAAATAAACATGATGGTGCATATTGTACCAAGAGAAATTAGGGTTGTTTAAATATTATATAATCTCTTGTTCATAATTGAATATGGAAGTAGAGATATTATGAAAATTGGGTGTCTTTAGGGGAGAGAGAATTGATGAATTTAGTGAGGTACATCTTATATGTATGTCATGTTGGGTTTCATATTTGAAGGATTGGGCATGTGATGAGAGTAGGGAACATTTTTCTAAGCATAAATGTACCCTTAATAAAGAGGTTTTGGTTGATTCAACATGGGTTGAGACTGAGGTATTAGAGCCTATTATATTGAATGTCATGGTGGAGGGATAGGAAAGGAAAAAAAGGATTATGGGCTAAGGGAGCCACATATTATGTAGAATCATTAATGCATGAGTTGCCACTACACAAGGGGTTGTAAACATGAGACTGAGTAGGAGTAACCGAATACAAATCGTTGTCTCCTACATGTCCTAACAAGCAAAAAAACATACAAATGATAGGGAATATGGTGTTTCCCATATGAAGGTAGGATGAACATGGGGCACTTGCAACTAGAATGGTTTCCATACTTATTATTTTTAATAGAAGAGGGAATTATATTGTAAAATTAAGAAGTATATGTGACTCATCTAATCACCACATCCATTACATGGAGTTACCCTAGCTAACCTCTAGTGGAGGACTCAGTTTCTCCGGTTCGCAGACGTGCTGATAGAGGTTGTCACTATTGTAATCTTTGATTTATATTAATATAACTATCTTTTCTTGTCCAATAATATGTATTTAAATGAGTATTGAATCCATGGATGCTTTTAAATGCTTATATGTTATTGATTATATATGCTAGAGTAGGTGTAACACAATTATATAGCATGCTTGTCTTGTTTGCTGAATGTTGAGAGAGAAAATTGCTAAAACAAGCAAGAGTGGAAAAGCTCAACAGGGATCTACATCAACCATCTGGAATAAGGTATGTTTAGAGATCCTTTAGTGTTAGATGTTTGGTTTCTCTTTCATATGGGAAAGGATTTATTTATACGGTTACTCTGTCTGTTGTGGTACCCCAAGCCATAGGAAGTTTTCTCCGTAACAGAATTGGTGACCATACTGGGGAGTTCCTAGTCATTTCCTTTGGGGTTTTCTATCGACATTCAATGTTCTTGAATTGCTCTAGTTTCTCTGTTTCTGAGTCGGGTATGGCGGCATGTTTTCCTAGTAGTGTCTAGTAGGAGTAAATTTTGTCTCAGCTTGTCTATTTATCTTCTTTTTTATCTCTTTTTCTTCCTATATGCGATTTTTGTCTTCACACTCGCGTGTACACGTGGTTTTTACTAGGATATCCATGTATATACGTGGGTTTTCTGCACACAGTCACGTATGCCTGAGTTTTTCCTTTTTGAGGAACAATAAGTGTTGCTGGGTGAGTTTGGATAATTGTTGAGTCTTCGTGGATGCTTCTGGAGTCTGTATATACCTTTGTTTCTGACCAGAGACACTTTTTAATTTGATTTTTTTTAGAATGTTCTTGTCATTACATTTTCTATTTTTTCTTTTGGGATTAGTGCATTAGGTCTCTTTTACCTTAGTGCTTTGCTTGGGTGTTGTCTGATAGTGCTTGCAGATTCTGGGGGTTGTAGGGTCAGAATTTTTCTTTATTATCTCATTTTAATTCAAAAAATACAAAAACATTTGCTTTTTGCATCATTATGCATTGTTGCATTTTTCATTTTGCATGGTACTTGCAGTAGGTTTTCTTGGAGAAGTATTAGTCAGATTTTCATATAGGAATGATTGCATCTTCATTTGAAGGAAAATTTTGCATTTCACGTAGTAGCATACCCCATTTTTCATTCAATACAGTGCATTTGCATTGATTGTTAGGTGTGCATTTTACTTCTTGTTGCATCATAACACCATTAGTTGCACGGTCATTTTCCCTTTTAAGTAATAAGCCAATTAAAACCAACACATAATAAAATGAATTACACTCTTTTATTTTATAGGGTGCACCAACAAGATTAGGCTTTAGGGTCTTGGAATAATTCATTGTGAGTAAATTCTCCAAGACCACTAAACAAAACATGTATGTGTCTGTCTAGGTGAGAGTGTGAAATTCCTTCGTATAATTAGTGTTTCTCAGGATCCTCCTCTTACAAGGAAGTTAAGCATGAGGCAGTATGAGTGGTTAATGATTGGGATGACCCCTGGTCATAACTGAGTAGCACCGAAGATATTTCCAGGATTGTTTTTGTATCTAGGGGCTCTTTCAAGAGTTTCGGGCTTTGCTACCCTGCCCATACAATCAATCCCGCCTGCAACTGTCTTCTTGAGAATTGATTATATTGAGGTGACCTTAGTTTCCTTACCTAGGTTATCGAGGGGGTACTTCGCAGAGGTTGTTCTACAAGTGTCCTGGCTAGGTAGGGGTCGGATAGCACAGTCACTATATGTGTTGAAGCTGAGGGCCACTATAATTGGTTATGAACCTCTGCTTGTTGTGTATGGGAGTCTCAAGCCTCTCCTAGGCGAGACATACTTGCTTCATTCGGGAGCTCACATATCCTACCCCTGTTTGCTTGTGATTTGGATTTACATTGTATAGGTGTATGCTCTGTGCACGCTAGTTTTCCTAGGGTTTGCGTAATTAGATAGAGTCTTTTTTATTTTTGGATTCATTGTGGATTCGGGAGCGACACTTCGTCGTTCTCGTCATTTTGTAGGTCTTCCACCTTCCACATCTACTCCTCCTTTGGGAGAGAGAAATAGGCGGTCCAGGCGGACTACTTCTCACATTGATTCACACACAATGGGAGGTCTCAAGGATGAGATTCCTGAGATGTCTTCTCCACCTCAAGAGGTTGGGGATGTAGATTCTACTCCTGTATATGATCCTTCACCAGAAACACCTTCACATTATGGTTATGATCCCTCATTCACAGGTCACTGGTATTGGTTACCAGGTGATGAGACTCATCATGAACCCACAAGCACTAGTTATATTTATTATGGAATGCCTAATATCCTCACACACGATCTAGCACATCATGCCAATTCAAAAATTGAACCTAGCACTACGCCTAGGGGAACTCCTATTCCTTTCCATGCAGAGATATTTGGGAGCACTAGTCACATTACACCTTCCATCTCGGTGGTGGAAGCTACCTCACATGTCCGTCCTAGACCTAGTGTTATTAGTCATATACAGATACCAGAACCGAGATGAGTGACCATAGGGAATACCACTTGCATCCCTTCACATGTCCCTTTGTCCTCAAATCCTACTCCTTTGAATGCATTTTTCAAAACCCTTCCTCCCCCTCATTCACGTCGTCCTTTGGGCCAGAATATTGCTACTAGCATTGTTCGTACTACGACTACTTGCACGGTAGTATCTCAGAGTCAATTACCTCCTGTTGTCTCGGGTGGTCATATTCCTATTTTGGATTGTCTCACAGTCCATCTCAAGGAGTTCCCCATATCCCTAATTATGGAGCTTCTCATGGGACACCTTATGGAGCTTTTCATGGACAATCTTATGGACCATAGTATAAATAGAACTATCAACCCTATGGGTATGGGTATCAACAACCCACTTACTCCTCTAATTATGGCTTTGTAGCACCGCAGAGTCAAGGTACACCACATCATAATGCTTCCATGCAGCCCTACACGGGTCAAACGGGAGGAGGATATTATGGCCAAGGCCATGGTATTTACAGTAGTCAGCCTTATATGAACCAAAACTATCAGGGAGTGTGGCATAGAACAGCTCAACCTAGGCTCCCATCCCTCACAACGTTAAACTTACCTAACTTATCGAGACTCATGAACGATCCGGTATCTCATGACCCGACTTGGCCGGCTATCCCTAAGAAGCTTCCCTCGGACATTTCCAAATTCGAGGGAAAAGCAGGAGAAGATCCTAGTGAACATGTCACTACTTTTCACCTTTGGTGCTCTTCCAATTCTTTACACGACGACTCAATCCGTTTAAGGCTATTTCAATGCACCCTCACCGGGCCTGCAGCAAAATGGTATATAGAGTTACTGAGGGGGGAATTCATTTTGTTCGATGACCTTGCTATGAATTTCCTCAATCACTTCTAGCTACCTATGCATTACAACATTGGTACAGAACTATTATCGAAATTTCGGCAAGACAAAGCCACACATATCTCGGACCATATCCAAGAGTGCTGTAGATGGAAGAGGTTGATTAAAGCCTTCATACCGTCAAAATTTCTCCTTGAGTGGTTCCTCAAATCGTTGTTACCTTACATCGCGAAGTATGTTTCTACATCCGGAGTCCAGAACGATGAACAAGCAATCTTTAGGGCACAGGAATTAGATTTGATTTATGCTCAATCTGGACTTTTGTATGAGATCATACCTAACACTTCGCGTTCTAGTTTCAATCCCAAGATCAAGCCTGGACCACATGCTGATGGCATTGTGGGTTGTACAAGTACAAAACTTGTGGATTCGGTTGTTAAACAAGTGAGTCAATTGTCTATTAATCAATCCACTTTAGGACAAGCCATGAATTCATCTCAACCCACCCAAATGACGAGTGTATTTTCCATGCAATCGTCGGACCAGAAGGGAAACCAGCAGCTCGGAAGGAATAATAAGAAGGGTAAAAATAATCATAAGGGTGGGAATAAGAATGAAAATTCCAATTTTAATGACAGGAACGCCCGCAATGCTGGGGGGGACAAGCAGTCTAAACGTAAGGTTAAGTTTCCTTGCAAATTATGTAAGGAGGACCACCTCACTCACTTGTGCCCTCATATGGAAGATGCCTCGAGATTCATAGCACAGGGCCCAATTGTGCTAACCAATCCTTTACCCCATAATCAAAATATGAACTCGAGGACCAATGATCCTCATTATGCATCGAGCGGAGATCAAAATATATTGGAATCCAATACTGGTCATGTTTGCATCAACATGGTACGTGCTACTAAGGTTGTGACTCGTGAGAAAGACTATGGTTTGTCACAATCGGACCTTGGAAAAGAACCCGCTCCACCTGAGAGCCCTTTGCATATCGAAAACCATATGGATAAACCTAAAACTGCACTTCACATTCCTAAGGGAGTCCTAAAGTGTTTGGGGCACAATCCTATTTCCCGATCCACCCAAAACTATTCCGTTGTCGAGGATTTGGGCCAAACTCCTTGTGCGATGTCCATTCTTGAAGTACTTCAGACTTTTCCTCCGCAAAGGAAAGCCTTGCTTTCTGATCTTGGGATTAATGATGATAACTCTTCTTCCGTCATCAAATTTGAAACCATGGGACTACAGCCTCACTTGCCTTACTATGTGTCTCTTTTGATTCATGTAGAACGTCTTAATATGATCATCAAATGCACTATGATTGACGAAGGTACTACTACTTCCGTGATGTCTTTGTCATGCTGAAAGGGTTTGGGTTCTCCCGAGTTGTCTCAATCCGTTACCATGTTGAGTTCCTTTGATGGTAGATCATTTTGGCAGCATGGGATTCTTCCTTCTCTTAAGGTCCAATTGGGAGGGAAGACCATCGCGATCGAGGTCGAGGTGGTTGATGCGCCCCTTGACTACAATCTTTTACTGGGATGGAATTGGATGTATAGTATGCAAGCCATAGCCTCTTCTCTATTTTGAGTAGTATGCTTTCCATTTAATGGGAATATTGTTACAATTGATCAAACATCATTTCGTAATCCGAGTGTCAATGCATCATCAGGAGCTTCTATCCCGATTATCGATCATTCTCAGCCGACAACTAGGAGTGTGGGTATGGGTATGTATCCATCCATTATGGGGACCTTTAGTTTTCCTGCACCCGTTCTTATGATCAGATCTAGTTTTGGTGGGGATTCATCTTCGTTGAAGTTGGTGTCTTTTCACACTACCCATATGGAAGATCCTTGGATTCTTCCTTCACCGAGTCCTTCGAATGGACCTGTCGAAATGGATGTGCCGTTTCCTACAGAAATGATAGCATATCAAGCAAATCTTGATTGTGTTGCAGAGCCTAGTCCTTCCTCTCTACGGACAGAGGAGGAGGACCCATATGTGCTGCTTGCATGGGCAGTTGAGTCCTCTCATGCACATGATTGCCTTGATGGTGTTTTTCCATCAGATGAAGCCATTATTGAGGCCATGTCAGGGGTTGAGCCACCTTGGGAAGAATTGCATCATAGATCATATTTTCTTCTCGAGATTAACCGTATGGAGCGTGAGGACTATAGGGATATTCTTAGCAATAAGATTGGTAGTTTCATGGTTCCATTGAGCTCTCCTGTTCAAATATGTAATGGGAACATGGCGAACCTATCACCTACCATTCCTATCAATATTTTTCGTGATCCTGGAAAAAATTGAGAACGTCTACATTGGGGAGGATTGTTTCCATGATGAGATTAAGGAGTATACCGAGTTTTTTAAAGAGTTTTGTGACATATTTACTTGGTCATACAAGGAAATGTCAGGTATCGACCCTCATATTGTCGAACATGAGATTAAGACCTATCTGAATGCGAAGCCTATTCGACAACGTTTGCATGCGGTGAATCCTAGAAAAGCACCCACTATTAAGGCTGAGATAGAGAAGTTGTTAAAAGCCGGTTTTATCTATCCCGTTCCCTTGACGGAGTGGGTTTCAAATCCTGTTCTAGTGGATAAGAAGTAGGGAGTGATATGTATATGCACTGATTTTTGTGATTTAAATCGTGCTTGTCCTAAGGATAATTTTCCCACGCAATTTATTGATCAGATTTTGGATGACTGTGCAGGAAGCGAGGTATTATCCTTTATGGATAGTTTTTCCGGATATAATCAGATTCAGATCAAACCAGAGGATCAACATAAAACTGTATTTATTTTTCCTTGGGGTATGTTTTCATATCGGAAGATGCCTTTCATTCTTAAAAACACCAAAGCCACATTTCAGCAGGCTATGACCTTAATTTTTCATGATATCAAAACAATTATCGAAGTGTATTTGGATGATCTTGCTACTCATTCTTGTTTGAGAGTGTGTCATCCATACCATTTGAGATTAGTATTCGAAATATGTCGCCATTACCAGGTTAGGTTAAATCCTAATAAGTGCATCTTTTGCGTAACCGTTGGTCGCTTGTTAGGGTTCATTGTATCCAAGGAGGGTATAAGAGTCAATCCCTTAAAGGTTGAGGCAATACTTCAATTGTCTCCCCCGCGTAATATTAGACATCTTCAGTTTTTGCAAGGCATGGAAAACTTCTTACGAAGATTCATGGTTAATTTTTCCAATTTGACTAAAGGATTTATGCATCTTTTAAAGAAGGACACTACTTTTTGTTGGGATGAGTGAGCCCAAGAGTCCTTTGATGCTCTTAAGCGAGCCTTAGCATTGGCCCTTGTGCTTAGTCCACCTCACTATAGCCATGATTTTTTTATTTATGTGGCTGCGTCCATGGAGACGGTTGGTATGGTTTTAGTTCAGGAGGATGAGGAGATCCATGAGCATGTCATATATTATTTGAGCCGAAACCTTATTGATGCAGAAATCCGTTATTCTCATGTGGAGAAAATTTCCTTAGCCACCGTTCATGCGGTTCAGAGATTGAGACATTACATTCTCCTTCACCAGACCTTGATGGTAGCTCATGTCAATCCATTTCAGTTCATCCTCACTAGAAGGATGATCAAGGGAAAATATAATAAGTGGATTTTTATTTTGCAAGAGTTCGATCTCTAATTCGTTTCGGTGAAATTGAAGAAATCGTTGATCTTTGCGGAGCTCATTTCTGATTTTCCAAGTGTGGAGGAGGAGGAGGTTTATGAGGATACGTTTGTCAATGAGCATATTTTCCTTATCTCAACTTTGGACCCATGGTATGGGGATATCATTATATATTTGCAAACATCGAAGGTTCCTACTCACCTTTCACGGGATGAGCAATGATGATTACATCATGTATCTAAGAACTACCTTATAGTGTATAACACTTTGTACCGCCGTGGGGTAGATTCCATTTTACATCATTGTTTAACCCATGATGAGGATGAGGTTGTGCTGAATGATTGCCACAGAGGGGCATGTGGTGGTCATTTATCTGGGATTTCTATAGCCCAAAAAATCTTGAGAGCGGGATATTTTTGGCTGTCAATCTTCAAATATTGTGTCAATGCAATCAAGAAGTGCCACCCTTGCCAGGTGTTTGCATGCAATATGTGCTTGCATCCTACCTCGTTACATCCAATTATCACCGTCGATCCCTTCACCAAGTGGGGGCTTAATTTCATGGATTGCAACCCAGCTTCGGTTGGGGGCCATCATCACATCATAGTGGCTGTTAATTATTTCACGAAATGGGATGATGCTATTCCCACGGTTAAATCCGACGGTGAGACAACCGCACATTTCATGTTCAACCAAATTATTTCTTAGTTTGGCATTCCGAAAGAGCTTTTCACTGACCATGGTAGGCACTTTCAGAATAGAATGATGGAAGAGTTGGCTTTGAAGTTAGGGTATAAGCAAGAGCACTCCTCTTCTTATTACCCTCAGGTGAATGGACAGGTTGAAGCAGTGAATAAATCACTTAATTCCATTCTCCAACGAACCATCGTGCAAAGCAAGATGAATTGGCATATCATGTTATATCCTACTTTGTGGGCCTATAGGACCGCGGTTAAGACTACCACCGGTTTCTCTCCATATCAACTCGTACATGGGGTGGAGTCTGTCTTTCCGGTTGAATGCAAAATCCCTTCGTTGAAACTAGCTATAGAGATTTTACCAGACACTTCTGCATTGGAGGAACATTTGGTCCACTTAGAGCAGCTTGATGAGCATCGTCGAGATGCCTTAGTGTCTCTAAAAGTAAATAAGCATCGCATTAAGGTCCAATATGATAAGTCTATCTATCTGAGGAGGTTTAGTGAAGGTGATTTGGTCCTTTTGTGGGATCAAGCTAAAGAACACTTAGGGGCAGGGAAGTTTAATCCCATGTGGCATGGTCCTTACATAGTTAAACGTGTGTTAGAGAAGGGCACCTATGAGCTGGTGGATTATGAAGGGACAGCCTTGGCGGAGCCTAGAAATGGGCTCTATCTTAAGAAATACTATGCATGATTTTCAGCCAGGGCTAATTATTGTATATTATTGTACATTTTTTTGCATAGTTAGGTTTTCTTATGGTGATCGGGTTTGTTGATTAGCTTTCGTTTCTTATGGCAGATGTCAATGGAGTCTTCCACTTACACAAGATTCGATGATGCTGCTAGCCATCACACTCAAAACTCAGCTTCTGCTGCTTGGGTGATTTATACTCCTACAGGTCAGGTATTGTCTTTAGGAGGCGTATGTTTATGGCCTTCTTAGAACAATGTTGCTAAGTATAGTGTCGTCATCGAGTTATTGCAGGATGCCATTTCACATGGTATTCTCTCTCTTGAGGTATGTCTTGATTCGCAGTTAGTGTTTCACAGCTTAATGGCTTGTATCGCATTAGGGATCCGATATTATTACGAATATTCTTACGTGTGAGATTGCTAGAACGAAAATTTGAGAACATAACATACATACATGTTTCAATAATTTTTAATCAAGTTGTTGACTCATATGCTAACTATGTGTTATATTGGCATTTGTTTCATAGACCATAAGCATATCACAAACATACATTTTTACACACATGTAAATAAATAAAATCGATCATCATAAAAGTTTTTCATTAAACATCCAAAATGTGACGTCATAATACATAAGTGTCATAATACAAAAATGGGGCTTCCGAGCCACCAAAATATAATACACGGTAGTACAAAAATGAAACAATATCAGGTCTCTAAGCCTGTGGAGGAGGAGGGGGGTTCTGATCATGGTAGCACCAAACCCATGCTCATGGCACACCAACTGCTTGACGTTGCATGGCCTCAGGAAAATCCTCGACTTGTGCCATGGGTACCTTGTGTGTCAAGCGTACAAAGCTTGTGTGGATGCTTTGGAGCATCCACTCCGCATTCACACCCATGATGTCATCTACTCTTCCCCTTCGTCTATGATAAGGGAAACCGTCAGGCCGTCGTGGTCCAACATCTGCATACACATGACATATTTTCACTATGTGTCGTCACACCAAAACATGTCTTTTGAGTCAATTTATCAAAAAACACAAAAAAATTATAATTCAAAAAAATTAAAAAGAGGGTTTGGGATTCGTTACCTATGTTTCCATATGCCACTCCTGGTGGTAGACGCATGTCCAGATCTCCCTGAAAATCTATTCCCGCATAGGTATAGTCATCGATGGAAATAATATGTCACCACCACCATGGAAAGAAGTCTGATGGGTAGGGATTAGCCACCCTATCTCCGCCCAATCCGCGCATAAAAATTTCCCAATGTCGTTGGGCCGGATCTTGAAATTCATGTTGAGGAATGTCCACTCTAGGGCTTAGCCCCGGTACACGCTCAAAGAAGAACGTGCTCAGTATGCTGCTGAAACAAAAGTTTCTCACCTTGCCCATCTTGCAGTCACTGAGTTGCTGCTTCATGTTACTCAATAGTGCAGTGCTCCAGTCGTACACTGTGGGTCTCATACACTCCACCGCATAGAACATCAATGGCTGCGAGGCCTGGTGGAGTGAATCTAGACTGACTATCCTACCGAGTGCTACTAGTATGGCCTTCAGTCCTAGTACCTAGATGGAGTTTGTCGAGATTTGAATCCCAACCTTTTTCATGTCTGGAAAACAATATACTGCAATGTACTCATCAATGGTAAGGCCACCCATGGGCTTGCGAGAGCGTAGGTTCACCACCTCTCCCCGTCAGGATAATCCTGTAATAAAATATATGTCCTCTACCTCCATAGTGAGAGACATCCCGTCGATATGAAAGGACTCTGAGTCTGGATCCCAGTAGTCTACTAGCATCTGCAGGAGTCTTGGTTTCGACCTCAGGCTTCCAAGACACCAAAAATTTATAGACCGCATACATGAAGAGCTTGTTGAGCCATTAAATCACCTTGAATAGCCACTTCTACATCTCCATGTTCTCTCTCTCTCCATTCTAGAACCATCCTGCACATTAAAATAGATTTTTGGTCATTATATACCTTAAAAAACCTTGTCCATGACCGCATATGCAAATGTTTGCAAAACAACTATGTATGTACGTGGTTTTGGGAGGTTTTTCCACATATGGCCAGCCCTATACGCGAAAAAAACCCCTGATATCTGCGTGGGCCGAAAAAACCATTTTAGATTGGCTTAAAAATTAAATTTTACCATGGAAATTGAAAAAAGTTGCATGAAATAGAAAGAGGAGGACTTGAGGAGTTACTTGGAAGAAACGGTGTCCAATTTCGATGGACGAAGCTCCCGGAATTCACATTGGAAGTTTTGAGCTCCAATGGGTAAAAATTTCAAATGATTTGGAATTTTTGAATTTTTTACTATTCATAAAAAAATTGAAAAATTTAAAATTTGTTTACCCACTTTCTATAGTTTTGGACCGTTTCTGACCATTTTTTACCGTTTTGGACTAATTTGATGATGTAGGAGTCCATTTTGAGCGTCGTTTCAACCTTAATTTTGACATGTTCATGTTGATTTTAGGTATTATGTCTAAACTGGAATATAGGTTAGGTTTCACATCTGTTTGCACTTTTCATGACCTTATGATCGTTTCATTATAACATTAGGTATGAACCCATTCTATCTTGTCACAGAACCTCCTTATTGCTTTTAGAAGTGACAAGATGTGAATTGTAAATAAGGAGGAGCTGCGTTGGATGATTTTGCAAATCTTGACGTTTCGATCCCTACTCTAGGATCATCATCAGGAGACAACTGAATGGTAGAACTTGACCATACATGGGTGCCCTAGTTAGCTCATGTTTTACATTTGGTGCCCATGCCGACATTTTTCCCTTAGGGTGTGGGAGTCCTTTATATAATATCGCCATGACTTTGCGCAAGAGCCTCATACTCCTCTTGATATATTTGCTAGCCTTTTTCCCCAAGACTCCCTTATGCCAAGTTGTAATTGCATTATCTTGAGTTTTGCTTTCCTTATTGGGCCTTATGCTGGCTTCCTTGACTTTGATTATCAGCTATATATCCTGAGCTTGTCTCATGTCTAGTTACGCAGAGCCATTTTACATATCCTTTGCAGCTTTATTCCCCATTTTTCACCAGGAGGGGACTTTCCCCTGAGTGTCGTTATCCTACACATGTGTCCTTGCATTGAGCATAGGTATGTTCCACTACTTGGAACTAGTTTGTTTTCCCCTTGACACTTGTCTCCTCCTATTCTGTAACTATAAAGCACTTTTATTCTTTTTCAAGCTTTTCAAAATATTTGAAAAAGTCCAAAAAAATAAAAAAACCAAAAATCCGGATAGGAAAAGATGTTATCTTTGGCAGCAGTCAAGTCGTGTTGCCTTCGAATAGAGCACTGTATATCACATCCATTGGTTGGGTTAATAGTTTGACTTTAGAAGCTGTACTCATTTCTCTGATTTTATCTCCACCAACTGGTTAAGCTTCCATTCCCTATGGAGCCTCTTTCAATGCCTCATGTGTCGTAGAGATGTCCCAGTTTTCTATATTGAGTCTATGTTGCCTACGTTTAGTCACCATTCACATTTATGCTCTTGTTCGAAGGAAGTTGAAACCTGAGTCGGCCATTCCTCAGTTCTCTTAACTTTGCATGTCGGCCATTCCTGGTACTGATACTGGTTCATACACATTATGATCGATTCCTTCCACATTATACAACTTTGCTGAGTACCTCATGTTGGATGATGAGGGATGCATTAATGCCCTCCTTCCAGTGGATTTCATCCCATCAACTTTAGATCATTTATTCTGGGATAGGAATCTAGAGTCATTTTTGAGTGCTTTGAGACTTGCAGTCATCAGTGGCAGGCTCTCTTGCCATTGACAGTTTTGGGAATACATCAATGTCCCCTGATCGATGGATCCTTTCAAGTTTTCTACCTCAACACATTTATTCACACTTGTTAGTTTGCACTCTAGTACCTTGATTTCCATTTTCATTATCGGTGGGTGATCTCGTGTCTATTAACGGTATACATCAATGACTGGTGATCAGACGATGGAATACTATGTTCGGCCTCGACACCTTTATTCACATAGTAGGCATGTACTCGTAGCAGATTGTGTAGAATACCTTCCAGGTTGGTGGCATTTCATATATGCTACCTCCTTAATCGTACCAGTGTTCATGAGATTTCAACTCTCATGACTTGATTCCAGTGTCTGTCAGATATCTTCAACCATTATGGAGATCTTGATCCATTATATATCTTTAGATTTCATGGAGATCATGATCCTTTGTATATCTTCATTATGGATATTCTGATCTATCTATATTTTACATGGCGATGACCACACATGTCATATTTTGTATCTTGCCTATTCATGGACATTGTACTCTTATGTATCTGAGACTACTATATCTACTTGTAGTCATGTGCATAGTTTGACTATTGTATTATATTGTTGGATGGTTGGTTCTTCCACCTGATTCTTCATCACTCCACTTCTGGGGTGGACTTATAATGTGTTTCGACCATCGTATCACCCCTCTGACCTCACACAATATGGGGCATCTGTTACAGCTGATTTCACCACACATTGTGGATCACACCTTTATGGCCTTCCCTGTCCCTCTGTAGACTCTTTGGACCCCGTGGACCATTTTTGTATCTTTGATGTTTCCAATATCATCCCTAAAAACATGCATTATTTTCTATACATGACGTTTAAACCCATTCTCACGTATATACACGGATATGACCCTCAAACCCGCGTACATCGGGATGTGTGGAAAAGGCCAAATATTTTTGGAGTTTTCCTTGATGTGGATCTGAGTCACTTGTCTCTAGGCCTTCCATATGCTTTGAGATTGCTTGGATTTGACCTTCCATTACCCCATTGAAGCACTATATAAGGAACCCTTTGGATACATTGAAAGGGGAGGAATTGAAGAGCAAGAAAACTATAGTCCATTGTTGCCAGAGCTTATACTTGATTCTGCATCCCTTTGTCCCTTGGAGCACTTTGTGTTCTTCCCAAGCTTGCCTTTGCTTGTGAGCTTTCTATCGAGAGATGGAGGATTGAAGTGGTGGAGGCCCAGGTGGAGGACTCAGTTTCTCCGGTTCACAGACGTGCTGACAGAAGTTGTCACTATTGTAATCTCTAATTTATATTAATAGAAATATCTTTTCCTATCCAATAATGTGTATTTAAATGAGTATTGAATCCATGGATTCTTTTAAATGCTTATATGTTATTGATTATATATGCTAGAGTAGGTCTAACACAATTATATAGCATGCTTGTCTTGTTTGCTGAATGTTGAGAGAGAAAATTGCTAATAGAAGTGAGAGTGGAAAATCTCAATGGGGATCTACATCAACCATCTGGATTAAGGTATATTTCGAGATACTTTAGTGTTAGATGTTTGGTTTCTCTTGAATATTGGAAATGATTTATTTATGCGGTTACTCTGTCTATTGTGGTACCCCAAGCCATAGGAATTTTTCTCCGTAACACAACCATTTTAGAATAATTTCTCTTCCTCATGGATGCAATTCTCCTATATTTTGAACTAACAGATCTTCCAAATTTTGTTCCCTTAGTAGGAAAGGTTTTCCTTTATTTGTTTGTAATAGTACTCATATTACTAATATCCAATTACTTGTCATCATCATCTATAAATATTTTTTTTTATGACCTAGTGATTATAATTCATTTCCCAGTTTGTATTGAAGTAGTTGAAGATGCAGTTCTCAATTTTTGTCCATAGTGTATGTGTCTTGAAGTTATAAATGGTTTCAATTTTGAGATCAGCTTGGAAGGGCGTTGTACTGATCCTCTTGTAGATATGGATGAGGGACAATGTCTTCTTTCCCTTTACATTATCCATAGTAAAATCATAATATCACATTGAAACAAGCCTATAAAGGGCATGTTTCAGCACTTGGTCAACCAATATGGGACATCAAAGGGCACAATCAAGGAATTAGAAACACTAATCATAATTTTTATTTTTAATCACGGAAAAATGATCCTAAATATATTCATAAAAGACCCACGTGCTTCTCTTTTAATCAACTTGAAACTAAGGGTGATTTTCTTGAGAAGAAAGGTCAGTCATCAAAACTTTATGCATGCAGGAATGCTCTTATGGAAGCAAATGAAGAGAAGGCGGAACTAGTTTCCAAGTTGAATTCCTATTAGATGTAGATAGATAAAATTGTCCATGAGAATAGTTTAGAGGTCATCTCTCAAGATGCAGCCAATTATAAAGTATAAGTTGGAGTTTCTAATCCAGAATTGCATGAAATGCATGTGCATAATCTTGTTCTAAAAAATGTGTAGAGTGTCTGCAGTGAAGAAGATGAAGGAAAGAATAACTCCACTAGAGGCCTTGATACTGTCACTGACAAGTACCACAAAGATTAATCCATGTCACTATAACACGCCATGCAAGAATCAAGAAAGAAAAAAGACAAATCAACCTGAAGAATCTACAAGGGAAACTAAAAATATCTAAAATATGTCAAAGATATGGTTTTTGGTTCAAATTTTGTACAGGATTCATACTTTTTTGAATTTGACCAGAATAGGACAGATACTTGTTTCAAAGAGGACCAGATTTGGGATGTATATGATGATAGTGATGGGATGCCATGTTATTATTCTCTTATAAATAAGGTATTATTGTTGCATCCTTTTAAAGTGCAATTGAGATGGATATAGGGAAAGGACAATGACCATGGTGATTTAACAAGGTGAACAAGTGCTACCATTTGGAGGGCTTCTCGGGAGTTTATGGTGAGAAGATATACCACCATTGTTTTTCTAGATGTATCTTCTCACTTGATAAAAGGGGAAAAATATATGGTGTTGTTTCTTAAATATTCCCTTGGAAAGGATCTATGCGAGCTCTCTATAAAAAAAATAGCAGTCTGATGGGGATGAGTATACTTCTCGGTAACGAGGGTCCAATTCTGCCAGAGGTTGTTGGGAACTAGACTTGGCATGGAATGGAAAGGTAAGGCTTGACTTGGGTCATATTTGATGCTTTCCCTTTCCTTAGAGATAAGGCTTTAAGATCTTTCATGTATATACCAAGGAAACTCTTGTTGTCACCCAAAGAATCTCAGCTCTAGTTGGCATATTTTCTCACCCTCAAAACCTCCTCCGACATGTCATACTTTGAATTTTTCCCCTAAATAAAAAGGAAAAAGTGAAACCTCTTTAGATCACAGTTAGACCTGTATGCATGAACTGACATGCAATGTAACAATGTACATGTACCTTTTTTATTTACTTATGCTTATACAATGATGATCAAAATATATGTGACAATATAACTTGAGAGAGAGAAAAGATTAAAGTCATTATCCATGTTGGCCCTATGGGTAAAATGGGTTGTTTGTCCACCTTTACGGTACACCTTGGTATTGTGGGTATGGGGGTTTCCTTACCATCTTGTTGTGACCCCTTTTGTTGAATTATGGTATTTCATCTTCTATATAGTCCTAGCACCCTTATTATGTGTGGTACCTTGACCACCATTGGTATGATTACTTAACCTTATTACTTTTATTGTTTTATTATTATGTGACCACATGAAGTTTGGTACCCTACTCTAAGTGTATTCAACTTTGTTTTATGTTTGATTATGGTAACCACCCTAAAACCTAGATTTTCCTAAGTGACCATTCTAGAAGACATGCTAGTTTATATATTATGTTCATAACTTCAATCTTGGAGTATCTAGGCGTGAAAGAAGTATAGATCTGATATTCATTGGATGCATGAAGTTGAGTACACTTAAAGTAGGGTCCCAAAGGTCATATGGTGCCTCTTTTAGGGCTTCTAGAATTGTGTTGTGAATTGTGAACCGTGATCTCCAACCCGTGAGCTCCAACCATGAAATGTAAACCTAAACCATCAAAAGTATAACTCTCTCTCTCTCTCTCTGAAGGTATGTATTCTAACTACTTGTCCTTACAGTGAAAAGAGATGACTCAAAATCATGTCTTAGTTTAAGGCAGATCCAAACTAGATCTATCTAGCATTATTATTGTTCTTTAATTACTATTCATTAGTTAAACTTCATTGTAAATTTTTTATTGTTTATGTTTTGTACATTGGAATTGATAACTCATCTCAAGAACCAACTTTATTGCAGTGACAAGTGGAGCATTAAAGTTGAAAGAGATGAATATTATGTATGAATTTATTACAGTAGTATTTTCCTATATCTACCTTTGTTATTTACTTCTGATTATACAATGACGATAAAAATATATGTGACAATATAACTTGAGAGAGAGAAAATATTAAATTCGTTGGTCTTGTTGGCCCTATGGGTAAATTGGGTTGTTTGTACACCTTTATGGTACACCTTGGTCTTGTGAGTATGGGGGTTTCCTTACCATCTTATTGTGACCCCTTTTGTTGACTTATGGTCCTTCATCTTCTATTTGGTCCTAGTGCCCTTATTGTGTGTGGTACCTTGACCACCTTTGGTATGATTACTTAACCTTATTAATTTTATTGTTTTATTATTATGTGACCACATGAACTTTGGTACCCTACTCTAAGTGTACTCAACTTTATTTATGTTTTATTATGCTAACCACCCTAAAACCTAGGGTTGCCTAAGTGACCATTCTATTCGACATGCCGGGTTTATATATTATGTCCATAACTTCACTCTTAGAGTACCTTAGCATCAAAGAAGTATAGATTTGATATTTGTTGGATGCATGAAGGTGAGTACACTTAAAGTAGGGTACCAAAGGTCATATGGTACCTATTCCAGGGCTTCTAGAATTGTGTTGTGAATTGTGAACCATGGTATCCAAACCGTGAGCTCCAACTCTGAAACGTGAAACTAAAACATCAACAATCTAACTCTCTCTCTCTGAAGGTATGTTTTCTAACTAATTGTCCTTATAGTGACAAGAGCTTACTCAAAATCATGTCTGAGTATAAGGTAGATCCAAACCAGATATATCTAGCATTATTGTTGTTCTTTAATTACTATTCATTAGTTAAAGTTCATTGTAATTTTTTTATTGTTTATGTTATTTACATTGGAATTGATAACTCATCTCAAGGACCAACTTTAATGTAGTGACAAGTGGAGCGTTAAAGTTGAAAGAGATGAAAATTATGTATGAATTTATTACAGCAATACTTTTCTAGATCTACCTTTGTTATTTAATTCTTCTTATACAATGATGATAAAAATATATGTGGCAATATAACTTGAGAGAGAGAAAAGATTAAAGTCATTGGTCTTATTGGCCCTATGGATAAATTGGGTTGTTTTCCCACCTTTATGGTACACCTTGGGCTTGTGGGCATGGGGTTTTCCTTACCATCTTATTGTGACCCCTTTTGTTGAATTATGGTCCTTCATCTTCTATTTGGTCCTAGCACCCTTATTGTGTGTGGTACCTTGACCACCTTTGTTATGATTAATTAACCTTATTACTTTTATTGTTTTATTATTATGTGACCACATGACCTTTGCTACCCTACTCTAAGTGTACTCAACTTTATTTTATGTTTTATTATGGTAACCACCCTAAAACCTAGGGTTTCCTAAGTGACCATTCTAGAAGACATGCCATGTTTATATATTATGTTCATAGCTTCAATATTGGAGTATCTTGGCATAAAAGAAGTATAGATCTGATATTTTTTGGATGCATGAAGATGAGTACACTTAAAGTAGGGTACCAAAGTTCATATGGTACCTCTTATAGGACTTCTATATTTTTGTTGTGAATTGTGAACCGTGAACTCCAACCCGTGAGCTCCAACCGTGAAACATGAACCGAAACCATCAACACTCTCTCTCTCTCTTTGAAGGTATGTCTTATGACTGCTTGTTGTTATAGTGACAAGAGTCGACTCAAAATCATGTCTGATTATAATAAAGATCCAAACCATATCTATCTAGCATTATTATTGTTCTTTAATTACTATTCATCAGTTAAAATTCATTGTAATTATTTTACTGTTTATGTTCTATACATTGGAATTGATAACTCATCTCAAGGACCAACTTTAACGCAGTGACAAGTAAAGTGTTAAAGTTGAAAGAGATCAAAGTTATGTATGAATTTATTACATCAGTACTTTTCTAGATCTACCGTTATTATTTACTTTTTCTTATACAATGATCATAAAAATATATATGACAATATAACTTGAGAGAGAGAAGATTAAAGTCATTGGTCTTGTTGGCCCTATGGGTAAAATGGGTTGTTTTTCCACCTTTACAGTACACCTTGGTCAAGATATGCATTTTCAATATTGGGTGAGATATGCTAACTATGTATGATGATAGTGGAAAATGCATTCCTTAATGCCTTGTAATTTTCTAATATGAACTATGCATACCCAACAAGGTCCTATTTGAACTTTTTTCCCATGGTGTAGGTAGAACCAAATAGGTATTTATCAGACCTATCTTCCTCGAGTGAGGGGAGTTTAGGAATTCTATAGGAAAGTGAGACAAATAGTAGTTCTACCAGGGATATATCAACTAGATGTCAAAAGATCATAAGAAAATTCCATAAATGCATAGGTTTTTTTCTCGCTGAAGGGGGGCCATGTTCCTATGATGATGAGGCAATAGGCGGCATTAAGGTGTCGTTAAGGGGATCAATAGCCTCAGGGGAAGAGTTTCTTATTAATTAAAATTTGAATCAAGTAGATACAAACACGGTTACTATGGAAGTGGTACATCCAACAATTTACCCAACCTTTTATTAATTAATTTAACCTCTTAAAGAATTTCCGTTAGTCAATTGTTATAATTTTGTTTAAATTTTCTATATTTACTTCACAAGGTAGTGATCAGGGCATATCCCCAGCAGCTAGTCAGAGGAGTACAACTTCCTCGAGGCAACAAGTATACATATTTATAATAATAGAAATATAATTTGAAAAAATAGTTTTTTTTTACTTTGTTTTTTCATGAGTATATTCATTTGGTTTATATAATGTTATTTTTATATTTTTTTGTAGAGGGTTGATCGGGGAAACCACTCGATTGTTGATTAGATGCCAACATCCTCTGGGAAATATGAAAAACTTTTCGTTTAGGTAATAATTTCTATGTTTTTTATGCAGGTTTCTGTAAGGGGCACCTCCCTCGTAGTAGATTATACCAGACATACCTCGAGGTGACATGTATAGATCAATGCCATTGTACAAATTTAATATGTACAAAATTTTTTGTTGTTGTGTTTTTTCATGAGTATATTCGTTTGGTTTATATAATGTTATCTATATTTGATGTAGAGTGTTGATAGGGGAAGCCACCCGACTTTTGATCAGATGACAACAGCCTCTATGAAACATGTAAACTTGATTATAATTGTACAATTTAAATACGTCAAAATTGTACCAATATAATATGTAACATATTTTTTTTGTTATGTATTTTTCATGTGTATATTGATTACATTATGATAATGTTTTCTACTTATTTTTTGCAGGTGGATGATTGGGGAAAGTCCCCAGCTGTGGATCAAACAACACCATCATCTAGGCATCAGGTAAACCTAGTTGTAATTTTAGGAATCTATCATGATATTTATGCTTTGTTAATATTCTTTTTTCCTCAATCTATTGCTTTCACAACAATAATGTTTTATATATTTTTGTTGCAAACCAATGATTCGATGTATGAAACAACATCACAACAATAAATAGATTTTGATGTGCATGAGTTGTTGCAGGATGTTGACATTGATTCTTTTATTAACCCGATTAAGGTGATAGAGAAGACCTTGAAAAAAATTACTGAGGATATCCTTCATTTGTTATTCATTATTTTGCAGACAGGAAAGATTAAAGCTAAGGTTGAGTGGTAAAGATATCTCATGCCTTACAAGTAAGTTGTGGAATCTTGATGTAACATACCCGATTTTGACCCCGTTCACGTTAAATACCCATGATGTGTATATTGTAAATAATCATGGTGTGGAGCTAAAGCCCAAGGCCCCACCATTGATTTGGTTAGGTATGTTTTGGATTGGGATGGTCACCAAAGGTATATTAGGACATACGGTATATATTAAATAGTGGCATCATGTAAATGTGCTTTTTAATTAAATAACCCAACCGACTATGTTCACTGCAACTAAATTGAGAAGGGGAATGATTCCTAAGGATAAGGAGGGGAAATGATGAACCTTGAGCCATGGGGGAAAATCTATGTGTTACCTTGTTTCATTGCTCACCTTCCCTTGTCTCATCCAACCACCACTTTAATGTTATGCTGAGTTGTTGAGGTAGTTATTGCTAGAAGTGGAGGGTGGCAGGACTGTCATTCTTTGCCACATGCTCACTCCACCAGCCGTCTCTCCACCTTCATGGGGGTAAGGGAACCACCACTAAACTATTCTCTCTGGTCGGTTCAGTTCATTTCTTACGTGGAGACATTATGCTCTGTTCACCTTCCCACGTGCAGGGAGTTCAGATAATCCTCACGCAGATCCGGACTAAGAGGAGGTTGTGATTCTTGTTCAGGGATTCGTTCTCCTCTTCATCATGGATTGTTGGCCTGAGGATCAGTTCTTCCTCTTGCTCACGTAGGAATTCGGTGTCTTGAATCCACCATTGTCGGACTGTGGGATGTGCCATGGTTTCTCACTATGAGACATTTTCTGTGGGTTCCTGGGTAATATTCCTTCCTCTTGTCTATGTTGAGGATCGTCTCCTGCCCACACCCTGTTGTAGCTGTCCAGACATATCATTATTGATCGTGGACTGTGATTTCTCTTATGGGCTTGTTGGCTATTGTTTCCACATTTGTTGGTTGAGTTTACATCGCTATTTGGGTTAATGTAGGTGGTTGAGGAATCATTTTGTCCACAATAGGGCCAAGAACGATTCAAGTTTTGTTTCCCCTGTCCAAGCTGTGAAGAGCTTGTTTTGCTGCATGAATGCAGGGATTGTTCTTCGAACTACATAGGAGTGGTGATGAGGGCCCGATTTGCTTGACAAACCTGGTGCATTTTGGAACCACAAGGACAGAGCTAGTGAGATGGCTTTCTTCTCCACAACCCTTGAATAGTACTAGAAGGGAGATCAGGGTCTGAGGGACTGTGTTGCAGAGAAAGGATTGATTTCCTTGTGTTGGGTGTGTGTGGGTGTTCTAGGAGTCATAATAGATCTGGTGTGGATGTCCTTAACTCTACCATGAGTTCACCAGCTTAGTAGTTAGCCTTTCCCAGCTCCTGGATGGCCTGATAAACCAAACTTTGTTGGCTTGGCTAATCTGTTGTTTGCCTGATAAACCCAACTGTGTTGGCTTGGATGAACTATGTACCCTTGTGGTGTTGTTATCCTTGGCTATGTGTAAGCCTGTTAGTTCCTTATTCCTTTGGGAATCATGCCCAGCTTGGGGATGGCAGCGTTGCTAAGAGATTAAGGAGCATGCAGGCCTATGGTAGGGAGGAACGTTGCAGTGATGTAGCTGGTTGTGGAACAAGTTCTTATTAAGATAAGTATTCTTACCTAATTTGTGTCTGCAATCGTATTACCATTGATGAATAATGATATACATGTTGAATGCTGGTTTGTATATGCATGAATGCTGATTGATAATGTTTTGCTTCCATTGTGTATATGAATGATTATGCCTCTTAATATGTTTTATGTTTTTAAGCTTTTCGTCTCAGCATTATATGTATGATTATGTTCATGGGGCTAGATGCCCGGATGATTTGGTGTTTAGTCACATCCTCTTTCCCAGTCGTAGAGTCAGGGACGTGACAAAATGGTATCAGAGAAAAGGTTGCAGTGTGGGCCTGAATGGGCCATGACAGATCAGATAGCAGAGGCAGGTTGCCTTCTTCCTAGCAGCAATTAGAAAATTGTGGTAGGAAAAATCAGAAAGTTTTTGAAGTGCCAGAACTATCGGCCCATCGGAAGACTCAGTGACAATATCTTCCAATGCAATGTGCACTTAGTGGGAAGGCCACCCGAAGGATGGTAACTTGAAAAACTTTGAAATTTTTTTCTAAGGCCCGAAATCATTGGCCATCGAAAGAAGATAGTGATTCGTGTGCTCGTCATTGCGGAAGCCGAGAGTACTAGTCTTCCGATGGGATAAGATTCGACTACCAATGTCGATCATGCTATGCTTCAGTTTGCCGATGCTTAATAGATTGGGCCGCCGATCGAAAGAAGATCGAAGTTGATAAGCCGTAGTTGCGGCTGCTGATTGAACTAATCCGCCAATGCACTAGCCTTCTAGTCATCAATGCCACGATGTTAGTGAACAGTAGTGGTGACAATCAGTTGCTTGATCAGTGAAGGATAAAGGAGATGGAACCGACGGAATCGGTGGAAGGACGAGGAAGACTCAAGAGAAAGGTTTCAAAATTTTTTCTAAGTCATGGAATCATCAGCCATTAGCGATGGTGAGTTGACGACATCGCCAATGAATAAGTGATTACATTGCCGATGAGCTACATCGAGTAATGCTTCTTGACCGAGCGCCCACCATTGCAAAGACCGAAGGGACTAACCACCTGACAAGGAGGGCATCTAAGCGCCAATGCCGCAACTTCTAGAGGCTCTGACCCATGGCTGTGGAAGATGAAGTTTGGAACAATAGACGATTGCATACCCGATACTGCGGATGAAAATAGACCAACAGGTCATCAATAAAGACGTGGGATAATAGACCTGATCAGAGGAAAACTTTGAAGAGTCAAAAAGCACCAGAAATTTGTTAATGAACGAATCACTGATCAAAAGCTCAGTTGGTTGCCCACAAAAACTGAAGTAAGGATACTTTTTGGCATTTTGGATGCTCAAGATACTGTGCACTCGATCAACAGATGAATTGCTCGCTAATACAGAGTGGGAGTTTAGTTGTTTTGCCTGTCGAAACACTGGAAAGAAATAAGCAACAGTTCGCTGATGAAATAGGAATTTTGACCACCGTAATGTCGAAAAACTAGTTGGGAGGAGGTCCGATTGGGCTAAGAATATTTAGATTGTTCAAAGTAATTTCTTAGTGATTCTTCATGCAGTTTTCGACTATCTTCCAGCAGGTTTTCCGCAGATTTCAGCAGACTGTTCATGGTCACAGGGATGAAAAGAAGAAGAGGAAAATTCTGTGTTTTAGCATAGTTATGTTTTATGAATTTCCAAGAGAGGAAGGTAAGTAGCTTTGATTTATATTAATGTTATGCATATAATAGTTTTCTACTAACACATTGCAGAATTATAGACAACGTTCAGGAGCAGTACTCTAGAAAGAATAGTGTGGTAAAGAAAGAGGCGGTTCAGTCATGAGAACCCATGATGGGTATGATGCTCGGGATTCCCAGGAGCATGCAAGAGATGCCATGGGAGAAAATGACTATAATAGAAATGATGACATAGAGTCTAATGGAAGGAGATTCCAAGAGAGACCGTCAGATGTTGTAGCCACCATGAGAAGCTTGGTTAAATCCCAGGAAGAGCAGCATCAGTTGAATGCTGCTATGTTATAGAGTTTGACGAATTTGCAAAGGAAGATAGAATCTGGACGAGGAAAATCAAGACCAAAAGGTAGTAAGAGCAGCACTAGGAGAAAAATAAGAACTTCTAGCAGATCATCTGATTATCAAGAATCCAGCGGGGACAGAATTTCATCTTCTCGCAAAAGGAATAGAAGAAGGAAACATAGGGATTGCTTTCGGGATGAATTTAAGAAATCTAAACCTCCTACATTTGATGGTGAGATAAATACTGGACAAGAGGTTGAAGCTTGGCTTCTTGGGATAAAAAGGTACTTTCAAGTGCAGGATTATTCAAGAAACATGAAGGCAAGAGTTGCCATATTCAATTTGAATGGACGAGCCTCCATTTGGTGGGAACACTTCAAGAAAATAAAGAGGATCAGTGAAAGGAAACTGAAGTGGAAACAGTTCAAGAAGTATTTCAAGCATAAATACCTCTCTGACAGGTATTATGATGACAAGATCAAGGAGTTCCATGAGCTGATATTGGGACAGCAAACCATGGATGAATATGCCAATAAGTTCTTGGAACTATTGAGGTATGTATGGTACATCAGAGATGAGAAAGTGAAGGTCCAACAGTTTCTAAGTGGATTGCCTCAAGCTTACAAAGATAGAATTGAGTTCTATGAACTGAGAATTCTCGAAGAAGCAATAAGAAAGGCTAAGTATTGCTATGAGCAAAGCAAAGGTAAACCTAATTACCATAAGGCATGGAAAGACAAGAAGAATGATAAGTTTGACCAAAGAAGGAAAGGTTTCAAACCTTCTAGATTCAGGAACCAGCAGAAGCAACCATCCCAAGCTACGAGTAATCCAGTTAGAGTGACAAGTGGAAAGCTTAAAGAGCCACATCATAATAAAGGTCCACTTAAATGTTGGAAATGTGAAGGGCCCCACTTGTGCAGATATTGTCCACTTGAGAATGAAAGTGCAAGGATAGCTTATAACATTTAGGAAGCAGAAACAATGGGAAAAGTAGCAAGGGCAATCCCTAGAATTTATGCAGTACTAGATGAGCAGCAGACAGATCACCAGGCAGCTGTTGTTGAAGTTGCAGGTAAGATTATTGAACAATCTGTTTCTATTTTGATTGACCCTAGTTCTACTCATAGTTACATTACTCCTAGAGTAGTGGAGATTTGTGCTTTCAAGAAAATAAAGCATAGGAAATCTTGGTTAGTTCAACTAGCCACCAGAACTAAGAGAAAAGTCAATGAAGTGATAGAGAAATGTCCATTGGTTATGAATGGATTGAACACTTGTGTAGATCTGAATGTTCTATCGCTTGGTTCCTATGATGTTCTCATTGGAATGGATTTGTTAGAAGCTCACCGAGTGAAGATTGACTGTTATAACAAGACTTTTGAATGTACAGATGAGGAAGGAAACCCAGTGGCTGTGAAACGTATTTCGTAGGTAATTTCAGTAAGACAGGTTTTAGCAATGCAGTTGAAGAAGTTCTATAGGAAAGGTTTCCAGTTGTATGCAGCTCATATTCTGGAACCAACAGGAGATGAAACTCCTAGGTTGGAGGACTATCAGGTGTTACAGGAATTCAAGGATGTTTTTCCTGATGAAATTCTAGGGCTACCTCCAAAGAGGGACATTGATTTTACCATTGAACTTGTGCCAGGAGTAGCACCAGTGTCCAAGACACCCTACAGAATGAGTACACCGGAGATGCTAGAATTGAAGATGCAACTGCAAGAGTTGTTGGAGAAGAATTATATCCGACCGAGTGTGTCTCCTTGGGGAGCACCGGTTCTGTTTGTAAAGAAGAAAGATGGTACACTCAGGCTAGGTATTGATTACAGACAGTTGAACAAGGTTACTGTGAAGAATAAATATCATTTTCCCAGTATTGATGACCTCTTTGATCAAATGAGAGGAGCAAAGGTATTTTCCAAGATTGACTTGAGGTCTGGTTACCATCAGGTGAGAATCAAGGATGAAGACATTCATAAGACAACCTTTAGGACAAGGTATGGACATTATGAGTTTGTAGTGGTACCGTTTGGTCTCACAAACGCGCCAGCTACATTTATGTGCCTTATGAATAGTGTCTTCAGTAAGTATTTGGACAAGTTTGTTCTTGTTTTCCTTGATGACATTCTTATTTATTCTAATAATGAGGAAGAGCATGAAGAAAATCTGAGATTGACATTGCAAGTGCTCAGGGACCATCAGTTGTATGCAAAGCTGAGCAAGTGTGACTTCTACAGGGATATAATTCAGTATTTGGGTCACATTATCTCAGAAGAGGGTATATCAGTAGACCCTGAAAAGATTGAAGCCATTATGAATTGGCCTACTCCAAGAAATGTGACGGATGTAAGATATTTTATGGGACTTGCAGGATACTACAAGAGATTCATTGAAGGATTTTCCAACGTTGCAAATGCCATCACTTCTTTGCAAAAGAAGGGGACAAAGTTTGAATGGACTTTGAAGTGTGAAGAGAGTTTCCAGCAGTTGAAGAATCTTCTCACGAGTGCAACAGTATTGAAAGTTGCAGATCCATAGAGGGATTTTGTGGTATGTACCGATGCATGTGGGCAAGGGCTTGGAGGAGTCCTCATGCAGGAAAACCACGTGATATGTTATGAGTCAAGAAAGCTGAAGGAGCATTAGAATAACTATGCCACTCATGACTTAGAGCTTGCATCCATAGTACATGCTCTCAAGATGTGGAGACATTACTTGATGGGTAGAATATTTGAACTCAGAACAGATCAATGTGGACTGAAGTACTTGTTTGATCAGCCTACTCTGAATTCTAGGCAAGCGAGATGGTTGGAATTTTTATGTGAGTTTGACTCTCAAAATCAAGCACATAAAAGGGAAAGAGAACAAGGTAGCTGATGCACTGAGTAGGAAGGTATAGGAAATGCATGTGGCATCTCTTAGTATTTGCCAATCATATTTGAGGCAGAAGATTGTTAATCATGTTGCTAAAGATGAATTGTATGAGCAGGTAAAAGACAAATTGCAGAAGCAAAGTCTTGATAAGAAGTATGAGGGATATAAATAGGAAGAAGATGGACTTCTTACTTATAAAGGCAGAATTTATATTCCGAATGTAGCAGATTTGAGAAGGGTTGTTATGGATGAAATCCATCAAGCTCCGTATTTTGGCCACCCAGGATATCAGAAGATAATTGCTACAGCTAGAAAGCAGTACTTTTGGCTAGGAATGAAAAAGAACATGTCTGAGTACATTTCAAGGTGCATGAAATGTCAGGAGGTAAAGGTTGAGCATCAACATCCAGCAGGTTTTTTGCATCCTTTGCGAGTTTCGAAATGGAAATGGGAAGTTATTTCCATGGATTTCATTACAGGATTGCCAATGACTTGGAGACAACATGATTCCATCATGGTTGTGGTGGACAAATTGACAAGGGTATCACATTTTATACTGGTGAAGTCTACGCATAAGTCTGATGACATTGCAAAGATCTTCATGAAGGATATTTTCAAATTACATGGATTGCCGAAGGCAATAGTTTCTGACACAGATGTCAAGTTCACTTCCAATTTTTGGAAAGGATTGTTTGTAGATTTGCGTACAAAGCTAAACTTCAGCACTGCTTACCATCCTCAGACAGATGGGCAGATAGAAAGATTTAATCAAGTACTTGAAGATATGCTTCGCATGTATGTGACAGACATACCAACCAAGTGGGAAGATTACTTGCACTTGGTAGAGTTTGCTTACAATAATGGATAGCAAGCATCCTTGGGGATGAGTCCGTATGAAGCTTTGTATGGAAGAAGGTGTAGGACACCAGTGACTTGGGATAACCCAATGAATAGAGTTGTGCTTGGACCAGAATTGCTCAAGGAAATGGAGCAAGAGATTGTAAAGATCAGGTAGAATCTAAAAGCAGCATAGGACAGACAAAAAAGCTATGCAGATAAGCATAGGAAGAACATAGAGTCCAGTGTTGGGGATCATGTCTACCTCAGAGTGAGGGAAAAGAAAAGTTCCTTGAATCTTGGGAGTCGTGCCAAGTTGTCACCAAGATATTGTGGGCTGTTTGAAGTGCTTGAAAGAATAGGGCCAGTTGCATATAAACTTGCATTGCCTGCTAGTACTAGAGCTCATAATGTTTTTCATGTTTCTTTGCTTAAGAAATATGTACATGATCCTAACCATGTGATAAATTGGGATGTGATTCAGGTGGAACCCGAGGGAGAGTTCTGAATCGAGCCAATGCGCATCCTCAATAGGAAGGTCACAATGCTCCAGAACCGAGCCATAGGGTAGGTAAAGGTGTAATGGGAGCACTATAGACCTGAAGAGGCTATGTGGGAGTTGGAGGATGCCATGCGATTGGCACATCCATTTTTGTTCAATCCTGTGGAACATTGAGGCGATACCAGTGTAACATTTTGTTCAAATTTTGTAAGCACTGAGGACAGTGCTATTGAAGGGGGAGGGGAATGTAACATCCTCGGTTTCAACCCCATTCATGTTAAATACCCATGATGTGTATATTGTAAATAATCATGGTGTGGAGCTAAAGGCCAAGGCCCCACCATCAATTTGGCTAGGTATGTTTTGGATTGGGATGGTCACCGATGGTATATCGGGACATACGACATATATTAAATTTTTGCATCATGTAAATGTGCCTTTTAATTAAATAACCCGACCATCTATGTTAACTGCAACTAAATTGAGAAGGGGCACGATTCCTAAGGATAAGGAGGGGAAATGATGAACCTTGAGTCATGGGGGAAAAGCCATGTGTCACCTTGTTTAATTGCTCATCTTCCCTTGTCTCATCCAACCACCACTTTAATGTTCTGCTGAGTTGTTGAGGCCGTTATTGCTGGAAGTGGAGGGTGGAAAGACTGTCAGTCTTTGCCACATGCTCACTCCACCAATTGTCTCTCCACCTTCACGGGGGTACGGGAACCACCACTACGCCATTCTCTCTGGTCGATTCAGTTCATTTCTTACATAGAGATGTTATTCTCTGTTCACCTTCCCACATGTAGGGAGTTCAGTTCATCCTCACGCAGAGCCAGACTAAGAGGGGGTTGCGATTCTTTTTCGAGGTTCGTTCTCCTCTTCATCATAGATTGTTGGCATGAGGATCAGTTCTTCCTCTTTCTCACGCAAGAAGTCGGTGTCTTGACTCCACCATTGTCGAACTATGGAATGTGCCATGGTTTCTCACTGTGAGACATTTTCTGTGGGTTCCTGGGTAATATGCCTTCCTCCTGTCTATGTTGAGGATTGTCTCCTGCCCGCGCCCTGTTGTAGCTATCCAGATATATCATTATTGATCGTAGACTATGGTTTCTCTTATGGGCTCATTGGTTGTTGTTTCCACATTTGTTGGTTGAGTCGTTGTTGCTATTTGGGTTACTGTAGGTTGTTGAGGAATCTTTTTGGATATGATAGGGCCAAGAACGATTCAGGTTTTGTTTCCCCTGTCCAAGCTGTGAAGAGATTCTTTTACTGCATGAATGCATGGATTGGTATTCAGACTGCATAGGAGTGGCGATGAAGGCCTGATCTGCTTGACAAACCTGGTGTATTTGGGAACCACACAGACAGAGATAATGGGATGGATTTCTTCTCCACAACCCCTAAATATCACTGGAAGGGAGATCAAGGTCTGAGGGACTACATTGCAGAGAAAGGACTGATTTCCTTGTGTTTGGTGTGTGTGGGTGTTCTAGGAGTCAGACTAGATCTGGTGTGGATGTCCTTAACTCTGCCATGAGTTCACCAGCTTAGCAGTTAGCCTTTCCCAGCTCATGGATGGCCTGATAAACCCAACTTTGTTGGCTTGGATGATCTGTTGTTTACCTGATAAACCCAACTATGTTGGCTTGGCTGAACTATGTACCCTTGTGGTGTTGTTATCCTTGGCTATGTGTAATCCTGTTATTTCCTTATTCCTTGGGGAATCATGCCCGGCTCGGGGGTGGCAGCCTTGCTGAGAGATTAAGGAGCATGCAGGCCTATGGTTGGGAGGAACGTTGCAGCAACGTAGCTGGTTGCAGAACAAGTTCTTATTAAGATAAGTATTATTACCTAATTTGTGTCTGCAATCGTATTACCATTGATGAATAATGATATACATGTTGAATGTTGGTCTATATATGCATGAATGCTGATTGATAATGTTTTGCTTCCATTGTGTATATGAATGATTATGCCTCTTAATATGTTTTATGTTTTTAAGCTTTTTGTCTCAGCATTATAGGTATGATTATGTTCATGGGGCTAGATTCCCAGATGATTTGGTGTTTAGCCGCGTCCTCTTGCCCAGTCGGAGGGTCGGGGACGTGACACTTGAATCATAATATAAATTCACTTAGACCTTTATAATTTTTAATTTTATATGATAGTGAACTTATAAAATATGGTTTGTGTTTACATGATTTTATATGACCACACACTAGTGGTCAAGGCATGTTGGTCCCAGTGATGATGGTGGATATCAGTTATCACATGAACACACGAATCCACATACATCAAATCATGCGCCATTATTGTTGACTAAACAATCAAAAACACGTTCCATGACACCCCTGAGTCCAGGAGAGAGTGCACTGCTAGTGACCAATGCACACCAGATCGTGCAGAAGAAGGGGTGGATGCAGAGCCCACTAGTATTGCTAACGTTGAAGCAGCATTTACTGGATCTTCCTGTGTAACTATCATGAGTACAATATAGACAATATTTTTGGTGGATGAAGATATCATTCCAATAAAGGTAGAGAAGATCCCAGGTAATTATACATTGTTCAAGTTAGTGTTTATAATTTGATTGTAATATACCGATAAAACATGTTTTTCAACTAATGATGGCATGATCGTTTTGCAGGAAATGATGTTTTTTATAAAAATCAAAATGATTTTTCCTTGGGGATATTTGGGCCCACCATCCGCACAAGGTGGGATAGACAAACGAAAATTTTAAAGGATGATCTCACTAATCGGTTGGTTGGCATGTTCGACAATGAGACCTTCGATCATTTCACGGTCCTAAAGAAGGCTAGACAACATATGAAGATTGTCTGAGACGAATATAGGTTTCACCTAAAAAGGATCCCTAGGAATGAGATCCCTTTGATGATTCCAGCAAGAGAGTGGAAGTCCCTAGTGGAAGATGGAAATGAGAGGGATCTAAGAAAATAAGGAAAGCTACCACCAGGAACAGGGAGGTATGCAATACTTTACACAATGTAATGCTAACCCTTATTATTATTAATTTTTATATCAAATTTGGAACATCTAACATATTTCAACACTTGCATAGGTTGCCAGAAACATCAAAGGCCATAAATTAAATACTATAAAAAATTGGTCAGCACAAGCTTGGGCCCGGTGCTTATTCGAATTTGGCGGCACAAATTGTAAGTATCAAAAAACCGATAATGCATCTAAATAATAAATTGAAAATTATTTTTCCTTTTATTGCACCGCAAAATGTAAAATTAATGATGTTATGCAAATATGCAAGCCGATCGATTCAAAGAAGTTCCCACTAAGGAAGCCTTGAATCTTGGTTTCCAGCACGGCTTTGAAGTTGTTGTTGAACACCGAAAAAATCTTGTATGGAAAAACACGGTCTTCTTGATCCATTTAGTGCACAGGTATATAAAATCCATATATTTTAATTAAGATTTATTACTTGTGCAATCTATTTGTTATAAATAATTGACGTAAAATATTGATTTTGTTTTGAGCAGGAAAGCAATGATCCCCTTAATTTCGTTGATGGACAACAACCAATCGAAGATCATGCTTCAGATCCTGGTAATGAATTCATTCGTATGCTACAATTTTATATATAGCATTTCAGATGGTGAACATTAATTGTACTTCTCCATATTTCAACTGTACAACATGTAGAGGGTCACATTGTACAGGTTGAGCCTGGACAGGAATATGAAGAACACGATGTGGACACAACAGGTAAAAAAACACCTTTGTAGTGTTTTTTTTCAAATGAAATAATTGTAATTATAATAACAAAATATATGTATGCAACAATTTCACATTATTGCAGCAAATCCAAACCCCTTGTCGCAAAATCAACGTCATGGGAATTCTACTAGGAAGACATCACGGTAAGTTGATGAAGCACCAAGAACTGAACAAAAAATTCCATAAGATGTGCTTCTTGCTGATTTTTTAAAGAGAAAGAAAAATTAGAAGTGACTGAAGAAATACTGTGTAATTATTTTTGATAATATAATGTTGTGCATTGTTTTTTGCCTATTGAATGAATGAATGGTTTAATGAATGTTAGCTTTTATTGAATGAATCTGTTGTCTGAATGCATGAATGGTTTAATGAATGTTAGATTGTATTGAATGAATGAATGGTTTAATGAATGTTTTATTTTATTGAATGAATGGTAAATGTGTGTTTATGATGAAATCTACATGAATTTGGACGTGATTTTTTTTCAAGTACATGCATTGGGTATGGGGAGTTGAGAATGGTGTGAGGGGGGCGGGGGGGGGGG